>LTAE01009380.1:8032-18689 GCA_001647135.1 Pontederia paniculata
TATATATATATATATATATATGTAAAAGCAACATGCTTCTCTTGAAAAAAAAAATTATTCATATCTCATAATAAATTAATTAAAATAGAATATATATATATATATATAATCATTTCGTTAGTTTGGTATCGGGTTTGATTTTTCAATGCTTGCTACATGTAGACAAAAAGCAATAGTTTTTTCCCATTTTTTTTAAAAGAAAAGCTACTTAGCCAGATTTATATATCAAAAAGATAACCATAGTTGTCCTCGTACAAAAAATGGACGATATCATGAGGTGGCGAGTCCTCCCAAAAACTTGCAAGAGTTTGTTTCTCGCAAGTTTTGCAATATAATTTGCAACATGATTAGCTTCTCTATAAATATGCTTATAGATGACATCATCAAACTTTGATAGAAAAAATTGACAATATGCAATTGTATGCTGAATTCTCCAAGGGTAGTCCCGCTTTTGCTGAAGGATGTGTATAATGTAATGAAATCACATTGTACTATGATGTGTTTATAGCCTTTGTTGTGCAACAGCTGAAGTCCACATCGGATGACCCATGCTTCCGCTTCAAGCTCCGTGCCAAAAGTCTTATGATCGGCACCTGTACATATAAAATCTCCATTAGAATCTCTAGCTATAAATCCTACCCCTCCATGCTATTTTTGGTTCGTAAAGGAGTCGTCTGTCTTAAGCGTTATCTAGCCAGGAGGAGGTGGATCCCACCTAACCATGGCTCTAGACGTAGAAGAAGGCCCCTCATGCACATTGGTGCGAATGTACTCATTACATGCTTCTGATGCTCTCTCCCAAATTCTGACATGTGTTGTGTGGGTTTTGTTGAAATGGATATTGTTCATGTTCTTTGGTTTTACAATAAGAATAAAATCTTTGGGTCTTACAATAAGGTCTGAACCTTCCAAAAGCCATTCGCCTTGTACCCATGTACATAAGTATTGAAAGATATAACCACTGGTGGATTGAAACAAGGTCCAAAGGTTATTGGCTATGGGACATTCCAAAAATAAATCACAAAGTGTTTCAATATGCAGTCCACAACATTGGTAAATGGGATTGATACCAAGGTTGAAGTGTTGTAATATGTCCAAGGCTGGTAGCCTATTGTGGTTAAGTTTCCATAAAAATAATTTAATTTTGTGGGGTAGGGGAAGTTTCCATAGCGCCTTCCATTTATTTTTGTGTAGAGCTTGGGAGAGAATTCTTAGAGTCTAGGAACCTGTGGACTGCTCTGGTAGAAGTATGTCCCTCTATATCATTTTTCCATATCCATGTCACTAGGGTGCAAGGGTAAAGAAATGTCAACAATATGAGCAAGCAGTTCAGGTCCAAAATATTCAGCTAACAAATTCGTGTTCCAAGAGCCATTAGTGACCAGATGAGATACTTGCAAATCTTTTAGAGCATAATTAACATTTACAAAAGTAGGCATATAAGCAAAAGGAACATTGAAGGCCTAAGGATCACTAATAATGTTTGTATTTTTACCATCTCCAATTTGTTTATGGAAACCAAGTTTAATTTCTGCCATTACTTGCAAAATTAGCTTCCAACTCCATGCAATATGCTTTTGATTATCATTTAGAATCCATGGGTGAATAGTACCATACTTATCCAAGCAATAGATTTGCCCACAAAGATGCAGAATTGTTTAGGAGCTGCAAA
Organism: Pontederia paniculata; assembly: GCA_001647135.1. Taxonomy (NCBI): domain Eukaryota; kingdom Viridiplantae; phylum Streptophyta; class Magnoliopsida; order Commelinales; family Pontederiaceae; genus Pontederia; species Pontederia paniculata. The sequence continues at coordinate 9,705 of LTAE01009380.1, forward strand.
ATTCTATTTTCAAGGAGAGAAGCTCTAAGATGATAAATGTTTCTAATCCCCAATCCACCATCTAGTTAGTGTAATTGAATTGTATCCCAATTAATTAGGTGCGTACCTTTATTATTTTTCTGGGTAGACCATAAGAAGGTTATGCTTTGTTTCTCAAGGGTGTCAAGGATGGTATTTGATAACTAGACAAAGCATAATGCATGATTTGGCATCGACTTGAGGACTGAGTTTATTAGAGTACTTCTTCCAGCTTGGTTCAGGCTTATCATTTTCCATCCTGATAATTTGGATGTGATTTTGTCTCTTAAATATGATTGTTCAGATATAGATAATCTTTTGTCTGATATAGGAACTTCTAAGTAGTGGAAAGGATATTTTTCCACTTTCATTTTCAAAGTTTCTTTAATGCCTTGTTTCCTCCTAGTGTTGAAGTTGTTTGGAAAAAATATTTCTAACTTGTCAAGATTTACTTTTTGGCTGGTTAGGCATTGGTACAAGTGGAGGATGGTTTTTAGCTCTTTACAAGATGTCTTGTCTGCTCAATTGTCACTAAAAGATCATCCGCATACAAAAGATGACTAATTTAAATGTTGGAGATTGAGAAAGGCTTAATCTTACCTTTTGTGACAAAATTATTTATTAATTTAGAGAAAACTTGGGAGACCATTATAAACAAATAAGGAGAGAGTGGATCCCTCTGTCTAACTCCTCTATGACTAAGGAAACAAGGAGATTGTTCACCATTAATTGAACAAGAGAAGATAGGTGATGAGATGCATGCTTCAATCCATGTAATAAGTTTTTTAGGAAAGTTCATGAGGGTGATAACTTTAATAATGGCATCCCAAGAGAGTCTATCAAATGCTTTTTCCATATCCATCTTAATCATAAGGAACTTTTGTTTACCACTTTCCATAGAATGTGCAATTTCTTGTGCCATTAATATATTATCATGTATGTTCCTTTTTGCTATAAAAGTTGTTTGTTCAGGGCCTATTATTTTTGATAGAATGGGCTTGATTTTGTTTGTTAGAAGTTTAGCCAACAACTTGTGTAGTATATTGCAAAGAGAAATAAGTCTATAATCTTTTATTGTTTGTGGATTTGTCTTCTTATGTATGAATATAGGTTAGTATTAGCCTAGTTAGAAGGCAATGTGCTTGTGTGATAGAATGTTTGTATGACCTTAGTAATTGTGTCTCCAACAATGTCCCAATATGTCCTATAAAACTCAATTGTAAAGTCATCGGGGCCTGGAGCCTTCCAAGTAGGCATACTGTTTAGACAATAAAAAATTTCTTTAGTAGAGAAAGGTTGTAACAATGATGTGTGCCAGTGGTTTCCCATTTTGGGAAGGTCAGACCAACCATGTAATGGAGTTGGATGGGTCCCTTGAGTACCCCATAAATTGGAGTAAACATTTTTGAAACAAGTCATGATCTCTTTATCCTTGAATTGTAGTATGCCTTGATCATCTAAAATGGAGTGGATTTTATATTGTTTCCTTCTTATAATTGTATTAAGGTGAAAATTTTTTGTATTTTTGTCTCCATTTTTTATCCATTTAACTCTTGATTTGCTCCACCACTTTAGGTTAATTTGTCTAAGCAACACGGCATGTTTGTTATACAAGCTTCTTAATTTCATTGTGTCATCATGAGTGAGTCCATATGTGACATCCTTAGTTTCCATAACTTGTATATCTTGTTTGGTGTTTTTGAGATTGTTTTTTCTATACTACCGGGGATATGTTTATTCCAGTGTAATATGTCTTTTTTAATTAGGTTGAGACTCCTATTCATATCAAAGCTTTGTCCTAAGGTAGCATCAGATTGCCATCTTTTGTCAACTATATTTTGGGCTCATCATATTTGAACCAAAGATGTTCAAATCTAAACTGTTTAGTTTTTCTAGGAGTCGAATATGATGTATGCAGAAGGATTGGACAATGATCTGATCCTCTTTTTGTTAGGTTTATTATGTGAGAATTTGGAAATTGAGCAAGCCAAGTATTACTCGCAAACATTCTATCTATCTTACTATGAATCCTAGCTAGGCCATGTTGATTGTTACACCAAGTGAAAGATTGTTTGTTGAATCCTAATTCAATGAGCCCTTTGTTAAGAATAAGGTGTCGTAGTAGTTTAGTAGAAGTAGTTACTCAAAAGGGAGCACCCCCTTTTTTCTCTTCGGGCCCTAAAATGCAATTAAAGTCTCCGAAAAGACACCACAGCGTGTCTACAATTTTTAGGTTGATCAAATCTTGCCATAAATAATTTATAATGCATGGCGATGCACTAGCATAGATACATGATATGAACCATGAAAATACGTTGGAAGAAATGGCGGCATGTAAAGCTTGATTATTGAGTGATATAATTGTTACCGTTATCTAGTGCGCAAGCCAAGCAAGAATTATCCCTCCGGATGCGCCGCTACCTGGCACAAAAACCCTTGTCCATCCTTGACTAAGGTGGTGAATGAGCTGGTTTGATTTCTTAGCAATGGTGTGTGTCTCCACCAGGACCAAGATATCTAGCTGGTGTTGTATTAATTCTCTAATTTGATCTCATGCCGCGGTCTTCAACGCACCCCTACAGTTCCAAAGAAGCAGCTTCATGATTTTCAGGCGCGATTGCATGTGTTGACTCGACCTCATTGGTTGTGGGGTTGTCTATTGATTTGTCAATATCAGATTTTGATTTCCTAAATCCCTTCCGGCTCCTATGCTTGATGTTTGGAAATTGGGGGCTGTAACGCTTCGTCCTGGTGCGATTGCGTTGGATTAGGGGGCGAATAGATGTATCTAGAACTGGATCGTCATCTTCGGCTTCCGATGTCATCGGTTGTTGCCCTGATGAGTTGTTAAGAGCGTTGAATGCTGATGTGATGAGCTGTACTAGATCAGAATTCTTAGAAGTTAAAGCTTTGAGTGTTTGGTGTTTTTCCGATCTAGGGCTCAAGGTGGGGGTATCTTGCAAAGGGAATTTGGGGATATTGATGTCGGCCTTCTTTTCTGTATGTACTTTAGGGTTATCAGCCACAATAGTGCTTGTTGGTGTGTGACCATCCGTCGGATTTGATGGAGAGTTCATCACATGGTGTAAGTTGTGCGATGTATGTCCCTTGCCACGTGGTGAAGGATTTTGATCAAAGCCCTCCACAAATGGCTACTCATATGATACGTCCGACCCCAAGACTTCAAATTTATTCCTTTTTGGGCTTAAATTTATTCCTTTTTGGGCTTGAGTGTGATTTAGAATTTGGGTTCTGGTTGATCTCTATCTCATCTGAAGTTGGGTTTAGTGGTGCATCCTTCGAGTGTAGAATTTCAACGGTCAGATTTTGTTCCATTGCACGCGCGTGCGGCTGCCAACGGCTAGTCATCTTTTTCCTCTGGTGATCCCCTCTAGCTCCGGAGACATGAATCTGTGCTAGTTTCTTCTTTTTGCGTCCAAAACTAGCTCTAATCTAGGGGCCATGTAGTAAGTCATCTTGTTTATCATTTGAGGATTGCACCAGGAAGGCCTCTGTGGCAGCAGTTGCCAGTACATTTCTATTCTCTATTGGTGTCATTTTGCAATCCCTCATAACATGGCCTAGATGACCACAACAGAAGCATGTGCTTGGGAGGTTTTCATAAGTGATTGGTTGGTAAAACCGCTCGCAATTTGGATATTTGACCCAGGCTCCCGGTTTGAGGTGAGTTGAGAGATCTAATTCAATGCATATGCGTGCAAACCTTGCTCTGGATCTATCAATGGAGTTGTCATCGATCTTGAGTGGTTTTCCAAATTGGCTGGCAATTTGTGCTATCATGTGGGGGCTCCAGCAGTCAAAAGGTACTCCTAGCAGTTCAATCCATATAGTCGTTGATGATAACTCCTCTTCAAGTGGATGGAATTCAGAATGCAATGGAACTACTATCAGCGGTCTTCCGAGGAGGTTCCATGGACCCCATGTCAAGACTTTTTCTAGATCCTCCGCATTAGAGAAGAGAAAGAAAAAATACTCGTTGATTGTGTCCACCACTTGAACGGGTTCCCTGAGGCTCCATCTGACTTTGATTTCATTTTGTAGGGCCACTAATGGGGGGATGCGGCCAATTAACTTTCCAATGAGGCATAGTTGGAGTTCCTCTGAGCATTTTCGCAACTCCTCAACATCTAGGATCACTTCATCTGAAGAGGATGCTTGAAGCCGTTTGAGCTGCTTCAAGGGTATGAGGCCTGAGCGAGGTGTCCCATGACCAGCGACAATGGATGCCCAGGTGGATTGAGCTTTTATAGGGTCATATGAAGGGTATGGTGGATGCAATACTAGAGGAGTGGCAAGGGGTTAGAAACTTTTGGGGAGGAAGGCATCGTTGAGCCCGTCAGGATGTCTAAGTCGAGAGTTTGATACTCTCAGCCTTTTCCCATTGGAGGCGGCGCTAAACTGAAGATCTTAATTCATTATTGGCAAAGCTACTAGATTTTTAAATAAAATATATCAGTTAATCGTGTTAAGATACGGGATCGTCAAGAGATTAGTTGAGTCGATCCACATGGTTTTGATTAGATTTTGTATCTGCGGAACTATTTATTTGCCAATAATTCGACATTAAATATTCCTCATATTACAAGAGCAAACATCATCTTTGCTGAGGTAGTTGACAAGCACGATGAGTGTAAAGTTCCGAAAAATATACCAAGGCAAGTTTTCACTCTTGGTGACATTATCAAAACTTAAATGCTACTTTAATTTTCATTATATATAAGTTATTGAGAAATGATAATGAATACTGATAATAAAATAAAAATTAATTTCTATAAGTGTGAAAGCTTAATAACAATGTTTATGTATTATATGAGTCTCCAAAATAAAATAAATATTAGTAATAAATAACTAATACAAATCCACTACTATAAATGAATAATAACATGAGACTATGCCTCTGCAATCCAACATCATCACGAGCCCACCATCTTCGCCTAACATCATCAGTTTCCTATAGGATTCAAACAAAAGAGATAATTTTCCATAAACTATGATGCTCAATACATAAGATAAAAAATAATTAAATATGAAATTTATAATAGGTCAAATCATGGATAAATATTAACCAATATCAACAATACAATGATTTATTTTACTTTGTGATGTTTTGCTTCACTTTACTTTTCACTATGACACTATTTTGATTTCAATGTGTTGCACTACACTTTTCTTTTATACTTTAGTTGGGAGTACCTTTTCAACTTCTTCCCATTTTCATGTTTGTTGTCTTAAGAAGTGCTCTTCATTTTTTTAGGACGTGCCATGGTAATTTCATGTACAATGGTCATTGATAGATAAAATCACGGCTAGTGTCATTTTTTAATGAAGGATTGCACCCTTTTGGTAGAATTATATTTATTGCACAGGAGGGAGGAGCATATACAAAAGAACAGTAGCTCGAAGACCTATAATTTCACTACCTCCACAACTACACTATCTTCCCCATGATGTGATATGATATGTGTGATGTGATGAACTCTTAACGATCAATACACTTGACAATCCTTAATCTATGATTTTTTATCTTATTAGCCTCTTAGCTATTTTTGTATTTTAATTACCAATATAAAAGGTAAAAGAATCAAATCATGTTCAAATAAACGACTAGCACAATTATGAAAGTACACCCTTTGTAACTCAAGCCAGTACTATGGACTTCAAATGAACACTATATTTCTTATAAAGATAACATCCTAAAGTTTCGCATAGAAAGCTTATAGGATTTATTATTGATTTATCTTTAATAATCATGACAATGTCAATCATTGAATTATTACTTAGTCTTCGATAGTTGAAGCTTACTATAATTATTACTTTATATATAGATATCTTTTTCAAATTCTAGTTTGTTTAGAAAGATAACAATTCAATCACATACAACATTCTTTTTAACCCCCACTATCATTAGAATATAGGGTTTTTGTTTCATATGACAATCAAGCATTTAAACAAAAATATCCTTAATATCTCTTGAGGTGACGAAAAACATGGCCCATGTCTGAAGTAGACACGGTCCATCTCCCGAGGCAATTTTACCTTTTTTTCGAAACACGACTCGCTTTAGGCACGAACGTGGTCTACTTTCGTGACAAAATCATTTATATCAATAGGACGAGGTCACGGTTCAAGACGACCCAACCCATGTTCACTCTATACATGTCTCGCGTTTTGGCAACACTGTATGTGTCGAGCGCTCAACCTTTACACAATCGGTATAAGTGACTCGGCCCGCATTTTTGTTCATGTTTGAAGTGTTCAAATAACATGGTCTGCATCTAGGCGACATGACCCATTTTTATGGTTAAGGTTTTTCTTTCATCATCTTTGTCCTAAGGAACATGATTCGTGTCATCATTCACACGACATAGTTCCAGGGATGACTCGTCTGTTGATCCAATTTGTTCTTCGTTTTGACGTCGCCGAGGAACACAACCCGCATTAAGGTAAGACACGGTCCATTCTCAGTTGTTCCATTGCAATCTAAAGAATGAGGTCTGCTTTGAGCGATGCGGCTCTTTCAGCAACAATGAACATGGTCCACGTGCAAGGTATGACATGGTCCATTTCAGGTTATGGTTTTATGTGTCGGCGTCGTCCTTGATACATCAAACACGATCCGCGTCAAGGCGCGGCATGACCCATTTTTGTACTTCAACATTGTCCAAGGAAACACGACCCGCGGATCGGGGCGAGGCGCGGCATGATCCATCTGTCTAATGGGACACGATCTGTGTTAGGTCGTTGCCGCTACCACCACCTTCCTCTCCATCCCATGATTAGAGCATATCATTATTAACATATAGTACAATAATTTATCCTTTTATGTAAAACGTAATCATCATTATTTTCCATGTAGATCCCCTATCCTATCAGGTTCATATGAAAATTTCTAAAGTGATCCTCGTAAGTACATACTAATTGTCATTATCTTATTTTTCTCATTCCTCCCCATGGTATATCTTCCTCTTCCTCAAGTCCTCAAGGAGAGAGAGAGAGAGAGAGAGAGAGAGAGAGAGAGAGAGACTTTTTAGTTCTTGGACTTGGAAGAGAAATAATGAGGGTATTTTTTCTCTAATCCTCTATTTATAGGAGTTTTTCACGATGTATTCCAAGTTCAAGCCGACTTAAACTCCCTTATTTTTCTTTATTCTTTATGGTTGACTACTTGACCATTCAATAAAATGTGGAAGAAATAAAATATTATCTTTCATCTTAAAGTCGGGTTTGAAAATTGGTGAGCACAACACGTCTCGTGTTCTACCTGAAACGGCCGGTGTTGGAGCCTCATATGGTCCGTATTAAACCTTTATTTTCTCATGCAGTTTGATTTTCCGTCAGTTGCATGCAACACAGTCTGCGTCAAAGATGGGCACAGTGAGTGTTGGATCTTTCGTTAATTAATTCTTTCTATTTAAAATTGCTGAGAATGATGGAATTCTATTTATAGGAAAAGAAAATTCTTAGAATATAATTTGTATATGAGTGAAACTCATGAAGAAATATTTATATGTGACTAAGACTCTTTAAGATTAATTTGTATTGTGATAGGAGTTCAGTAGGAACTAATTTGTATAGAACTAAAAATATTAAAATATTAAAATAACAATTTTACTTTGACTCTTACATATAATTTTTTTAATCCTAATCATATCCATCTTATCTTCCATATCTTTCTTTTTATTTTTATTATTATTTATTTTAAAATTAAGGGTCTTACATCTTGTATCTCCAATGCATGTTATACTTCTTTTCACTAAAAAAACCCAATCAGCTTGCGACTCCAGGTTCTTCTCTGGTCCAAATAACGTCTTATTCCTACCCAATCATGCATGATTTTTCTTCTCTTATTCATTGGCCTGATGCCCTATAAATATAAACCAAACCAGAAAAAAAGTTCTAATTTTTCATTCATATATTATATTATTAATTCATGTTTTGAGAAAACCTTCATCCATCCAATTTATTGTTTTTTGTTTCTTTGGTTCTTTGCCCTTCAAAATTTCCTATTCCTCAATGTTGCATATGTAAATTATTTTTTATATTGTTATGTTTTCTTTTAACATATTTGTTTTTATCATAAATTGTTATCACATATATAATTGTTTGTGTTCTTTTATTATAATTCATACTATTCACATCAAGTACTAAATGTAAACCTTTTTATATATTTTTATATACTTATGCAATTTTATAATAATATATTTTATTTTCATGCTATTTTTAACTTTTGAAGAATTAGTTATTACTTACATTATGCATAATCTAGATTGTCATTTTTTTATTTTGTTAATATATTTTCTTTATGCTTAATATCATATTTATTTCTCTTATTAAGTTTTATGTTTTCTTAAATCTATTTCGAAATCAATTATCAAAATAGTTTCATTTCTCTTTTAATGTTGGATATATTTTTGTTTGTTTATTTGCAATTGTTTAATTTATTATCTATTTAGTAATAAATGGTGAACCCATTGGAAATATTCTGACTGCCATCATTCTTGATAATAATATTATGAAAAATAAAAACTTGAGTAGGTTTACTATATAAATCAATAATTTAAAATAAACAATAAAAATTGTAGGATCTAAATGGCACCAAGAGGGGGGGGGGTGAGTTGGTGTATTAAAAAAATTTTGCTCTTCTTTTCTTAATCTAGATGTGTTGTGTTTAGCGGAAGCATGCATATACGAATATAAACACAAATAGAGAGGAGAGAGTAGAGAGAAGAACAAACACAAAAAACAAACACAGAGTTTGTTATCGAGGTTTGGCCGAACTCTTTGGCCTACGTCCCCGCTCCGATCTTCTCCCACGAGATCTTCGGAGTTCACTATCTCCTTCTTCAAAGGGCGAAGGCTCCCTTACACTTTCTCCTTTCTTTGCACTGAGGGCAAGGAGACAACCTCTTACATGTATTCACTCAAGCTCTCTTGGACCCTTCTCAC
>LTAE01009381.1:0-13606 GCA_001647135.1 Pontederia paniculata
AATTACTTATAAGTAAATTTTAGAAAATATCCATGTTTGGTAACTAAAAAAATATACTTATAAGTTGTTAGGTAACTACTTATAAGTTGAAAAAAAAATAAGCAGGGTCCCCCCTGCTTATTTTTAAAGTTGTTGACTTATTAGTTTTAACAAACTATATTACTCTTTTATTCATATTTTTAATATTATTATCATATAACTTTAAGGATATATTAGTCAATATTTATTTTAACAAATATTACAACTACTTATTAATATTATCAGCACTTTTATCCAAACATGTAACTATTAATATTTTAAAATAAGTATCAACACTTAAAATGCTTATCAGCATTAGTGCTTATCAGCTATTTTTTATCAGCTAAGTCAAACGAGCCCTAAGTCTCTTCACTGAACGTCCACTTCTCCTTGGATCACCCGTTCTCCATCCTCTATATTGTATATGTGAAACCTCCGGTCGCCCACTGTTCTTCATCAAGCGACCTCTCCTGTTTAACCCTTATCCTTCGGTCGTCCTGTCAATATCTTCAATCGACCGTTCAGTCTTCGACTTCATTTCTTAAATCTTTGCCTCCAACATTAGTCGACCACTTCATATACTTTGGACGACCACTGCATGTCTTCTATGTGCATAGGTCGTCCGTTCTTTAACTTCGGTCGACCTATCATGCTCTGAACCTGAGTATCCTGTGTTTTAGAAATTAGCTCAACAAGTTCATTAGTCCAAATTAAGTTTCCTCACAAATTTGTGATTATCAAAATAATCTCGGGATCCTAGATTCAACAGAGTTAGGATGACTAATTTTTTTGGGGAGAAGAGTCGATCTTTTTTTTCTTTTTGATAGGAATACCCATTTTTTTAACACAAAGTAAGTCTTTTTTTACAAATAATTTCAGTTTTTAGGAATTTACTAATGAACCAAATCTCTTTAATCTAAACTGTCGAACAAAAGCTTTGTTGATCCAACGATCCCAGAAATGGGATCAGATGGTGCATGCAATCTTTTCTGGAGGAACCCTAATATTCCTTATATATATGCATCATATTCAACGTTGAGTTTTTATTTAAAAAATATGTAAAGAAAAGTACTGATTATATTATTCACTTCGTAAGCACATACAATGCACCCTTCTCAAGTTTTTCATGTTCTTATACTTTACTGCAATATTATGTTAGTAATTTAAATAAAAAAAAGTATATTAAATGAAATAATGTACATACATTATAGTGTATGTATGTATGTATGTAAGAAAAAATAGAAACTTCTAAAAATTAATATAAAATTACCTAAACAAGAAATTTTAACTAGAGCTTCACCTGCAAACCCTTTGGTGCACATGCGATTAAAATAGTGATTTTATAATAATAATAATAATAATAATAATAATAATAATAATAATAATAATAATAATAATAATAATAATAATAATAATAGACTGAGATAGTATTTTTCCTCTTCGAAGGGAAAATATCTTTTCTTTTGAAAGTTGTATACAAATTCTTGATCAACAAAGAAGAAACTTTCTTGATCAAGATTTTTTGTCGTCAAACAAATAATAAAACAAGAGTATATATTATAACAAATATTTGTATCCAAACAAACAAATTTAAGCAGAAAATTATCCGAAAATAAAAACTAATATTGTGTTACATTCTCATGGAGTTGGAGAAAATGGAAATCTAAAGCCCACAATCCAAAACAAGTTTGGGTCTAGTAAGATTGAGTCTTTGAATTTTTGTTCTAGTAGTTTATTAAAGGACCACTCAAAATGTCCACACATGAATTGATTGCGAGTGAGAACATCGACCCTAATATTATTCTAAAATCTTAATGTCATTTTTTATTACCTGTTATCTCTATTTATTTTATGTTAATAAATATATTTATTAACACTTTTTAAAATAGTTTTGATTCACGGAAAACTTATCTCTATCAATATTGTACATTTTTCTACTACAAAAGAAAACATAACTTTTATTGTTATTTATTTGCTTCATATATTATGAATATTACGCACTCCTAAATTATATGCCGGAAACAATATTATCGATACATTTCACTTTCTCAATAATACATTTACATCTTATACTTTATTTTGATTAAAAAAAAATATTAGGCACCCCTTTATCTTTAAATATACTAATCAAAATATATTCATATTTTTACTTACTTTTTTAGAATATAATATATTATTTGTTTCTAAATTTTATTTGTTAGATAACTTTGAAATGCTTCATTTTTTTTTGTCTAGTTAAGTAAATATTTGAAATCTAGATTAAATTTATTGATAATCACAAATTCATCAAATGATGATTTATTTATAAAAGTTAATCTAAATCACAATAGAAATCATAAAAATAATATAACATAAGGATAAATAATTTTTGTAGTGAAGCAAATAAATAATAATAATAATAATAATAATAATAATAATAATAATAATAATAATAATAATAATAATAATAATAATAATAATAATAATAATAATAANTTTGTAGTGAAGCAAATAAATAATAATAATAATAATAATAATAATAATAATAATAATAATAATAATAATAATAATAATAATAATAATAATAATAATAATAATAATAATAAAGAAGAAGAAGAAGAAGAAGAAGAAGAAGAAGAAGAAGAAGAAGAAGAAGAAGAAGAAGAAGTTACGTTTTATCGATAAAAGTGTGCAGCATTAGTAGAAATAGAGTATAAAAAATAGTATTAATACATGGTTAAGAAAATCATACAAATAATATAATGAAAAATAATTAGTTTTAGTGAAGTAAATAAATAGTAATAAAAATATTATTTTTTGGATAATATCAATAGAGATATGAGTATTAATATATGACTAGTTTTCCTGTGGATTTGTAAGTTGTTTAGTAATAAATAAATAGGGGTGAATTGGATAATGAGAAGTGATATTAAAGATTTCAGGATTGACATTAAGAGCACTCTTTATTTACTTCTTCAATAAAATGACATTAGGAATTTAATTAAGTAAAACTAGTGTAGAGAGATGGGACCAAACAATGATTGTAGTATAAATGCAATAATGATCGGCAATGAAAAAGAAGTTAAATTTCATCAATCCTCAAGATATAATCATTTTCCACCCTCAGTCCTCTAATTTTATATGTTCTAATAATAAAAAAAAGATTATTTTCTCTAACCCCCTCGATTATAATTTCTTGGGTTATTTTTTTAAATATCCCCTCAAATATCGTAAAATCAGACGTAATCTTGAACTATAAAATCGAGCAAAAGTAGATCTAAACTTTCTTGAACTGACATGTTAGTACATGAAATTAAAAATTAAAAAATTCCTTCCTTTACCTCTCGTCGAACACACAAGTCGCCTACGCAGCAAGCACCTCGCGTGAGGTCAGCTCGCCTTGTGTCGACGAGTGCCTCGCATAGGTCGGCCTTCGCGAGGTGAGCTTGTTGAGATGAGCTCACCCAGCGTGATCTCGATGTCTGGCCAGAGGCAAGGAAGGAAATTTTTAAAATTTTTAATTCTCAAGGGCAAAAGTGGCATACAATAAATAAAGAAAATTGAATTTAACAATAATAATGGATGAACTAACGTGTCCGAAAAAAATTTAGATCTACTATTGTCTAGTTTTATAGTTCAAAGTTATATATGATTTTGCGCGATAGTTGAGAGAGGATTTAAGAAAATAATCCTAATTTTCTCTCTCGTCTAAATTTAAATTATAAATTTATAGATTTTAATCCCCTAACTTATCTTAATTTGTTAATCAAGTCATTTCGTTAAGTTTCATCTAAAATTCTATTAACTTCTATAGTTATAAGATGTCATTTTTATCCTTACTTAAAAAACAAAATAAGGATATAATTATTATATAATAACTTTTTTTAATAAATATGAATATCCTATTCTTTTTAAGTATTTATTGTAACATTTAAAAGGATAAACTTATCATTTTGTAATTAATAAAAAATAAAGTGTTAGTGTTTGACTAGAACTTTTGAAGGAGTTTATATTTAGTTTGAAAATTTATTTTATTTAGAACTCTATTTTCTATTTAGTTAAAATTTTGTTTACATCTAAGATTTAAAATTTTACAATTGACGTAAAAGTCAAGAATTCAAAAGACTATAATAAGTGATATATGTAATCTCAATTATATTCTCGTCCATAATTTCATATGTTATTCTCAAAGGGGTCGTTTGGTTGGAGAATAAGACCTGAATTAATGTCTTATTCCCAACATTTGAATCAAACACTCATTTTTCTTATTTGATGGATCTCACAACATTAAATGCTCAAAAAATAAAAAAAATAGAGACTATCTAATTCTTTCTCTTTCTTGGATTAAGGCTATTCCCATTGGACTAAGGGAGATGGACTAATTGATGGATTAAAAAAGTTTAATCCATCTATAATAGATTTGAACCAAACGGGGCCAAAGAGAAAATCTCATATAGAGTGATTTCCGAGTCTAGAGAAATTTCAAAATTTTACTTTATTAGAGAGAGATTTATTTATATATTTATGTTCTTTAACACTAATTGATGGCATAAATGTCATCATTTTATTTTCGCGGCCAATGGAAAGAAAAGAAAATGATTCCATGACAATCACATTTCTCAACAAAGTGTTTATCTTGTTGATTTCTTTGAAACTTGCTTTTCCAAAAAAACAGCCGTACTTTTTCATGGGCGTTATGATTACTTATCATATTGTAAGGGCATATGAAATTGGATGTGGATGCCTCTTCAAAGGACTTCCTGCTTAGAAGAGGTAATCTTCGTCACGCATGATTCATTAGTGAAGCAAAACCTTTTTGACGAAACATCTACGTCAAACTTATAGCCAATCAATAATTTAGAATTATTAATTTTTTTATTTCGGGAGAATATATAAATAAAGGATCCTCCAAAATTATATTTGCTCGAGGATTTTCGAAACTATTTTCATTCTCATCAAAGATATTAACTAATGAAATTATAATTTTTTATTAATAAAAATTGATGTGAAGTAATATTTTCTTCTCGTTTAAAATCTCGAATTCGAATTCTTTTGGTTAGAAGTCTTATCTATTATTATAGCTAAATGTGTAATTCGAAACGTTCTAAATAAATTAAAATTTTGATAAATTAGTTCCAACAAGTTCTAACAATTTATTCGATTTGATAAATTAGTTGTAATACATTGAGTTTGGCGATTGGAATTGTATCAAAACCCGAGTTTGATTTTTTGAATCATGTCAAGGTTTAATAAATTGGTAGAATTTGAAATGGAATACTAATCCGAGGTTATCTAATTCTGAGTTTTTTTTATCGATTTGACTGTTCCAATTTTACACAAAGAAAATTGCATTTTTTTGCGTGACTTTTTTATGTGATATCCTTCAATTTTTTTATTCTCTTCTCCCTCTCCTCTCTTATTATTATTTGCAAATAAAAATAGTGAGGTAATTGCATGGTATAAATATAAAATTAAAAACAATTACAGTATTGAATAAATATAAATTAAAAAATGAAATGAAAGTTTTAAAAAGGGACGACAGAGAGAAGAAGGGAGTGTTGATAAAAAAAGAAAAAATAAATGGAAATTTCATAGAAAAGAAAATGAAGGGAAAAAGGTTTGAGGGTTTCATCCAAAGGCAGAAACCAAATATTAGAAACTCGGATCACAAGTTTCCATTCACTAAATTTGGCATGGATTTTGATAAACATTAACTCTTTTTTCACAACAAAAAAACATAACATCTATTTTTATATTTTATATCTTAATGAAGTTGTAGTTGTAGTTGTAAATACATGTGGTGCTTAAAAAAATATAAAATATCAAAAAATGATCAAAGTGCATTTACTAGAGACGAGCCATCGTGGTATGAACTTTTACATACGATTTTTTATAATTTATCACGATACACACTACAAGAAAAATATATTTTAGGGACCAATATTTAGGAATTAATTATATTTTGGTCTCTATAAATAATTTTTAAGGACCAACCAATAACTAGTCCCAAATTCTTAATGTTTTTAAGACAAAAATTAAATTGGTGCCTAATATGAATATATTGGAGACCAACTATAACATTGGTGCTTAATAAGGTTGCACATTCCGAACCAACAAAGACCTTTTGTCTTTAAAAATAATTTATAGGGACTGAACCAATTGGTCCCTGCAGCATATTATTTTTTTCATGATCCAGATTTTTTTAAATATTTCACTTAACCATCCATACCGTTCATTTAAAATCAACTAGTATATGTTAAGTTTTTAACCCTAATAAAATGATTCAAATCTCTCCTCTATGTAGTGATGGCTCGTCCATCTCCTTCCTCCCATCCGATCTCTTCCTTCATCTAAAAATATGTACATGCCTTGCAGCATACGAGGGCCCGGGGTTGCATTTGATCTTCGACGGGTGATATTTCATAATCACAACTCGAATTTGTTTCTATTATCATACAATGATCATAATACATGCATAAATACTTACATAAAACTTATCTAGACGTATTATTTGAAAGTCATTTCACTTGAATTGAAACCCTAATTCAATAAGGATGCAGACCCTTAAATTCTATATTTTATTTTTAAGCACACAATTTATAGTACAATTTTCAACTCAGTCTGCCTATTGATTTCGACCCGCTTGACCTATATTCACTATTTAATCTATAATATTTTAAAAACATTTTTTTTTGAAATTCTACCTTCTATAGAAAATAGGCTTTTAAGGAGTCGTTTCATAGAAGTTTCATATTTTTTTAAGTATTGTAACATATATTATTGATAAGTTAAACATTCAACTCCTTGAATCACAACTAAAAGATGTGTTTTTCAATTTAATTTCATATCCCTACACCAATTGATTCAACTGTCAATCCTAACAACTTAATCATTCACCTTTAAACTTTATTTTCCAAAAGATTAAAGTACCCTAAGTTAAAAAAATCAATTAAATCCACCTAATACATGCACTGAATCTAGTTATCTTTTGATTTTTTTTTCTTCACCTTAGCTCCAAACTTAGTAGCTCTATCCTTGTTTGCTTGTTGTGTACTCTTGGATGGTTAAAAGCAAAAGGCTCGTACACCAAGTTCAAAGATATTGAAGCATAATCAGGTTAACTAACTTATTCAATTGATTAATTCTCAATTAATTTAATAATTCCCAAAATATTTACAATATCATAATCAGGTTAAACTCAAATTAAATAAAATAATTTACTTATTAATTCATAATTAAGTAGCTTAGTTAATTATCTAAGAGATGAAGATGTAGGATATTACGTCAACACTTCAAAGATTCCAATTTTGAATTAACGTCCCTCTTGCAAAAGAGAAAATTTGGGTTCCTAATTTTTGTTTCAGAAGGAAACAGAGGGATTGACAAAATGAGGGGGTTGAGCGATGACAGGAAGGGATGAGCGAAAAGAAACTTATTAACAATCGATAGAAGAAGGAAGATGTGATTAGCTTCAACAAGGAGAGGAGTCGAGATTACTATTTTTTGGGGGGAGAGGAGTCGAACGATTTTTTTCCTTTTGATAGGAATACCAATTTTTTTAACACAAAGTAAGTCTTTTTCACAAATGATTTCAGTTTTTAGGAATTTACTAATGAATCAAATCTCCTTAATCTAAATTGTCAAACAAAAGCCTTGTTGATCCAACGATCCCAAAAAAGTGATCAGATGGTACATGCAGTCTTTTCCGTAGGAATCTTAATATTCCTTACACACACACATATACAAATTTGAAATTTTATTTTAAAATTATGTAAAGAAAAGCATTGATATATTATTCACTTCGTAAGCACACACAATGCATCCTTCTCAATGATTATTCATGTTCTTATATTTTACTGCAATATTATGTTAGTAATTTAAATTAAAAATATATATTAAATGAAATAATGTAAATACATATAGTATTAATATATATATATATATATATATTCAAATTTGAAATTTTATTTTGAAGATATGTAAAGAAAGGAATTGATTATATTATTCACTTCGTAAGCACACACAATGCACCCTTCTCGAGTGATTATTTCATGTTCTTATACTTTACTGCAATATTATGTTAGTAATTTAAATTGAAAAATATATATTAAATAAAATAATATAATATATGTATATATATATATATATATATATATTTTGTATGTATGTATGCAAGAAAAAAGTAGAAACTTTTAAAAATTACCTAAACAAAAAATTGTAACTAGAGCTTCACCTACAAACCCTTTGGTGCACATGCGGTTAAAATAGTGAATTTAATAATAATAATAATAATAATAATAATAATAATAATAATAATAATAATAATAATAATAATAATAATAATAATAATAATAATAATAATAATAATAATAATAATAATAATAATAATAATAATAATAATAATAATAATAATAATAATAATAATAATAATGTTATGTTTTTTCGATATAAAAAATTGTGCGGCATTACTAGAAATGAAGTATAAAAAAAGAGTATCAACACATGGTTAAGAAAATCATACAAATAATACAGTGAAAGATAATTAGTTGTGGTGAAGCAAATAATAGTAATAAAATATTATTTTTTGGATAATATCAATAGACATAGAGTATTAATATATGACTAGCTTTCTTGCGAATTTGTAAGTTGTTTAGTAGATATTAAGATTTTAGGAGTGACATTGAGAGCACTCTTTATTTGCTTCTTCAACAAAATGCATTAGGAATTTAGTTAAGCAAAACTCGTGTAGAGATGGAACCAAACAATGATTGTAGTATAAATGCAATAATGATATCCAATGAAAAAGAAGTTAAATTTCATCAATCCTCGAGATATAATCATTTTCCACCCTCAGTCCTCTAACTTCATATGTTCTAATAATAAAAAGGATTATTTCTTCTTACCCCCTCGATTATAAATTTTTGGATTATTTTCTTAAACCTCCCCTGAACTATCGCGGAAAATCAGACGTAACTCTGAACAATAAAATCAGACAGAAATAGATCTAGACTTTCTTGAATGAGCACATTAGTCAATTCATCATTCTCCATCTGGTTTATCGATAACTTTTTTTGTTTATTAAATATTATTTTTATCCTCGAGAATTGAAAATTAAAAAAAAAAAAATCATTCCCTTACCTCTCATCGGACACCTGTGCTTATGTGCAAGGTGAGCTCACCCCGTGTGCCTGCGTGTGAGGCGCTCGCATGACCAAAAAGAAGCACGCTTGCGCGTGAGGCACTCGCCTCAACTACAGGCGATATGCGCGCAAGCGAGCGCACCTTGTGTCGAGGCAAGGTCAGGAGCACGCCTGCGCACGAGGTGATCTCACCTCACACAAGTGAGTGCCCCGTGTGCATGTCGTGAAAGGAGAGCGCCTCATGCAAGTAAGCTTGCTATGCTCAGGGGACCTCGCAAGTGAGCTTTCCTCGCTCGCAAGAGTGCTCATCTGCATGCGAGGTGAGCTCCCCTTAGCGCCTCACACACAGGTCGTATGCATTACGAGGCATAATCGCACCACGCTCCTAAGCTTGCCTCATGTGTAGGCAAGCTTGCCTAAGCTCAACTCTCATGCATGAGAGCTCGCCTGCGGGCGAGGTGAGTGCCTCGCGTGCTCGCCCGTGGTCGAGGCGAGCCCCTCGCACATAAGCACACTTGCCCGCGCACGAGGTGAGCTCGCTTACACGCAAGTCGCCTACACGGCAAGCACCTCATACGAGGTGAGCTCGCCTTGTGTCGGTGAGTGCCTCATGTAGAGGTTGGCCTTCGCGAGGTGAGCTCGTTGAGATTAGCTCACTGGTGTGATCTCAGTGTTTGGCCAGAGGCAAGGAAGAAAATTTTTAATTCTCAAGGGCAAAAGTGACATATAATAAATAAAGAAAATTAAATTTAATGATAAACGTGACAAAGGATGATGGATGAACTAATGTGTCCGTTCGAAAAAACAAGTTTAGATCTACTATTATCTAGTTTTATATCTCAGGGCTATATATGATTTTGCGATAGTTGAAATGAGATTTTAGAAAATAATCCTAATTTTTTTCTCTCTTCTAAACTTAAACTATAAATTTATCGATTTTAATCCCTTAACTTAGCCTGATTTGTTAATCAAGTCATTTTGTTAAGTTTCATCTAAAATTCTATTAACTTCTATAGTTATAAGATGTCATTTTTATCCTTAAAATCCAAAGTAAGGATACAATTATTATATATATTTTTTAACAATTATGAATGTCTTATTCGTTTTAAGCATTTCTTATAACATTTAGAAGGAAAGGATAAACTTATCATTTTGTAAATAATAAAAAAATAAAGTGTTAGAGTTTGACTAGAACTTTTGAAAGAGTGTATATTTAGTTTGAAATTTTATTTTATTTATAATTCTATTTTATGTTTATTTAAAATTTTATCTATCTCTAAGGTTTGAAAAAAACTTTAATTGATGTAGAAATAAAAAATTCAAAAGGCTATAATAAGTGGGATATGTAATCTCAATAGTATCCTCGACCATAATTTCATATGTTATTCTAAAGGAGAAATCTCTCGAGTGATTTCCGAGTCTAGAGAAATTTCAAAATTTTACTTTATTAGAGAGACATTTATTTATATATTTATGTTCTTTAACACTAAATTGATGGTATAAATGTCATCATTTCATTTTCGCGGCCAACGGAAAGAAAAGAAAATGATTCCATGACAATCACATTTCTCAACAAAGTGTTTATCTTCTTAATCTCGTTGATTTCTTTGAAAATTCCTTCTTCATGGGTGTTATGATTACATATATCATATTGTAAGCGCATATGAAATTGGATGCGGATGACTCTTCAAAGGACTTCCTGCTTAGAAGAGGTAATCTTCGTCACGCATGATTCAATAGTGAAGCAAAACCTTTTTGACGAAACATCTACGTCAAACTTTTAGCCAATCAGTAATTTTGAATTACTATTATTTTTATTCCGAGGGAATATATAAATAAAGGATCTCTCCAAAGTTATATTTGCTCGAGTATTCGAAAACGAAACTATTTTCACCCTCATTAAAAACATTAAGTAATCAAATTATATTTTCTTATCAATAAAAATCAATGTGGAATGATAAGCATTTTCTTTTCTTCGAGTTTTTTTCGCTAAAAGTTTCATCTATTATAACTAAATGTATAATTCAAAATGATCCATATTAGTTAAAATTTCGAAAATTATAATTTTACCTAAAAATTCTACTAAAAGGGATTTGGCGACAGCAACAAAAGGTAACGCACTAGAAAAAAAGGAGTCTTGATAACCATCTCCTTTTGACAATACAGTGCTAAAGATATCCTTTTTTTTTTTGTTCCAATGATAAGAAATAAAGTTGGGTGGGAGATTCAAGCAATTCACGAGGTAGTGTTTGAGTCGTAACCCTCGAGTTCCAACGAGTTCTAACAATTTATTCGATTTGATAAATTAGTTGTAATACGTTGAGTTTGGCGATTGGAATTGTATCAAAACCCGAGTTTGATTTTTTGAATCATGTCAAGCTTTAAGACATTGATAGTATTTGAGATGGAATACTAATCCGAGGTTATCTAATTCTGAGTTTTTTTATCGATTCGACGGTTCCAATCGTAGGCGAAAAAGCATTTGCATTTTTTACGTGATTTTGTTATGTCATATCCTTCAATTTTTTAATTTAATGGGAGTATAAATCATGACTTTATACACATAAGGTGATTCGATGACCCAAATTAAAAAGGCAAAAAAAATCTTCATGGCGATTAAAAAAATAAAAAATTATTTCTTTAAATAGTCAAAATAACTACTAATCACTTGCACAAATAAAATTTAATCTAAACCGTTAAATCACTTGACATACACATAAATCAAATTATGATTTATATCCTTATTAAACCCTTTTTTACTCTCTTCTCCTCTCATCTCATCTCTTATTATTTAGTCTTTTCAATTATATTTTAACTTTTAATTAATTTATTAAATTCTATTTTTGTACTAACTCAATAATATTATGAAAATTATAGTGTCTGACTTTTTTTTATTTTTTTACCTTTTAAATTATTTACTTTAGCTTTAAATAATTTAATATCATTATTAAATAATTATTAATATATTATGTAAATATATCATTAGAAACTATTGTTACAATTTTTCGAATTCAATTAATTCATTTGTCTAAAAATAATAATTTTATTTTTTTAGTTCTCACATATTCATTCTGAAAAAAAGATCAAATATTTATAATCCAACTAAATATAATTATAATTAGTTTATCAAATTAATTATTCACTGAAAATTGGAAGAAATTGATATTCACATTTTCAAACATCTCGGATGAATTAAATATAATGTTGAAAATTTAAAAAAAATCATTTGATATTCTAGTTTCAACAAACAAAAAATTTAATTTACATTTTAATAAAGATAATAATACTAATTGAATAAAAAATATATAATGAATTGTTTTAATAATATATTCAACATAACATAATACAATAATTTACTAAATAAATGTATTAATTAATAAAAAAATAATATTACATATAACATAGTAAAAAAAAATTTAAAGTGAAACTAAAAATTAGGTAAGGCAAATAACAAAAAATAGGTGAGGATCCTATATTCATTTTATTTTTGAAGAGGATACAACATTAGCTCATTAGATTGTAGTATAAGTGGCACATTTGCTTGTAGATTGTCAATCTTAGAGAAGATAACTTTAGCATGTTAGTGTAAGTGGGTGCTCACAATCAACCAGACATCATCACTATTGGAGCATAGTTGCTGGGGGAAGAAATGCAATGCTATGAAATCATGTTGTTTATGTGTAGCTGCCTTCTTTATGGGTCTTAGTGTCTCTTGTGCCAATAGTTGGTGGTGTTGCTCTGGCATCCCTAACCGAAGTTTCTTTAGGGGCCAAACTTGTTGATTGTTTTAACACCTTTAGGGACTAAACTTGTTGGTCCCTAGAAGTCCATTATGAGACCAATGTGTTGGTCTAGATTGTGGCTAAAAGTTTGCTCTATTGAGACCAATAAATAATTCAGTCCCTAAAGATTTTAAAGACGAGCTTATAGGAACCAAGGGGGACCAAAAGAAATGTTGGTTGCAAAAAGAAACTAAGAACAAAATTGAAGTTATAGAAACTCATTTTTGTTGTAGTGATACTATTTTTTATACATAATAAAACTCCGGTGATCTCTTTTACCTATGCTTGTTTTCCTTTAATTTAGGCTGATCAACAGTGTTTTATTTTGTGTCAATATTTTTTCATCGCTTTTATTTTTGTTTATTTATCGATCCTTTGATGCTATATTCTAAAAAGTGTAATGATGTTTTTCAATTTGAAAAAAAAAACTGTGGGTTTACTATAAAAAAAGCAAAGTTAAAATTTCATTAGTAAAAAAAAATCAAAATTCTTAATAATTTGTACTCATAGCTCTATTGATATTTTCGGATGAAAAAATGTATCGAAGGATCGGTAGAATAAAAATGGAGAGAATATACTTAAAAAATATTAGAAATAATAATAATAATAATAATAATAATAATAATAATAATAATAATAATAATAATAATAATAATAATAATAATAATAATAATAATAATAATAATC
>LTAE01009382.1:0-16474 GCA_001647135.1 Pontederia paniculata
CTCTGCAGGTCCTCTCAATTTCGGGGTTGAAAGGTTCAAATGTCCTGCAAGAACGGGGCATACACAAACAAAGAAACATAAGTGTCTAGAGTAATAAAAAATTCAAAAATTTAATATTGACACCTCTCCCCGGCAACGGCGCCAAAAACTTGATAGCAATTCTGCAAGTGCACAAAATCCTATGTAATAATAAAAGATATCGAACCCACAAGGAGAGGTTTCAAATACTAAATTTGAAATATTTTTGTTATTATCTAAACTTGATTATTGGTGAGGTGAAAGAGAACAAAGTAATCTCGCGATAAAAGAAATGTTCTATACTATAGCGACTAAATAGATACTAATTCGACAAGAATTTCTCAGAAAGACTGGGATGTTCTAGGGTTGAATCAAATTGGAGATTTCGTATGAACTCTAAATAATATGCAATATGTGATTCGATGTTGTTCCATTCTTTTCATGTATCCTTTTTCAAGATCATACATTCTTAATAACTTTCATATGCAAACACTTTCACATTTCACATATGAAAATTGCCCTCATGTCAAATCCACGACCATAAATTTCTACAACAAATACCTATTTCTAGGGCAAGAGTTATAGATCATCTAACAAAGCTACAAGTCTATTAGAAGATTTTCATCCCCCAAAAACCTAGAATGACCTAAAAGGATAGCTAATCACATTTAGATCTGCACATAAGAGATTGTTAGATGAATTCCATCCATCACAATGAAAACATATAAAACCCCCAATTTTCTCCAAACCCTAGAACATTAGAGAATTAGCCACGCATCATAAGAGATAAGAACAATGATTCCATTATGAAAAACATGTTCATCAAATCCAAAACAAAAAAGATACGAATAGTTTTAGAAATTACAGAATTTGCATTCTTAAGTTTTTCCAAAACCTAGATCTATCTCTTCTCCACAAGCTTTCTTTTTCGTCCTTCGTCGTCCACACTCATTCGACCTAATTTCTCTCCTTTTATACTTTCCAAATCCCCAAACATTCACCCGTTACAAAATACCCATAAAAAATATTCAAAAACGACCTTCAGAACTGCCAATACGGGTGGACCAAAAAATCCAATACGACCGTATCGATATCGTATCGAAATTCAGAATGGAGTTCAATATGGTTGACCGAAATTTGTTCAGGATGGATTGTACAACCGTATTCTTCATGTCGGGGCGACCGTATTCTTCCACCATTCAGTTGTCTTTCTTCCTCAACATTGTACGGTCGTATTCTCCATGTCGGGACGACCGTATTCTCTCCGAAAACTTGATTTCTCTCCGATTTCGTGTGCTTGTCGTCTCCTGTCAAAACAAATATAACTTTGTGTAGATCTTCGAATATTAAACATAAATAATATCTAAATAAACTCAATTTTAATACCAAAAGGAGTTGATTTGCATTCATTTCATTCACTTATCAGGCACATTTGTCGAGAATTTCCCTACGAATGGCGCAATACGGCCCACGTCCAAAGGATGCGGTCTGCATCCGTCCGTCATCTTCATTTTATGTATTATGTGAGTGCAAAAAATCATGGCAACTTTATGCATAAAACTTTGATGATTATGGGAGTATCCCTACATATGTTTTCTAGTCATGAAAACTTCATATAATACAGGGGAAAATATTTTTCATTTAATATCACAGGGAAGCTTATTAAAAATAGTTATAAATCCAATTCAATCTACTAATCTAAGGGTCCCCTTACATATCCTTTTAGTGTTCCTAAAATCTATTTCTCATTTTTCGTTAGGATTTAGGCTTTTCCTAGTTCTTTCTCAACATAGTCCTCCTTTGCTACTTCCCTTACATAATTCCCTTAGCATAAGGCCACGAGAAGGGAGAACATAAAAGACAAAAATAGTTTTTCTTACCTTAGAGTCTTGAGGGAAGAAGGGGAGAGAGAAGGAGAGGGAGAGAGAAGTCTCTTGACGACTGAAGAAAATATTAGGGCTTGAGGGCTTTCTAGGGGGTATTTAAAGGGTAGGTCTAGTGTTTAGGTGAAGTTTGAATAGGATTTAAATTTTAAATCAGGTTTAACTTTTAAATTCATATTTAAGCAAAATTTAATCTAGTTGTCCATCATCTTTTGGGAAAGCCATGTCACTTTTGGACATTGTATAATACCTTTTTTTAAAGCTCGGGGCATCACATTATAACCTCCTTAAAAATAAAATTGTTCTCAAATTTAGGCATGACATTTAGAATTATAAAGTGATTAATGTTTGTCTTCTATCTTCCAATATAAATCATCATGCCAAAACTTCTTGATCATATCTCAATCATTATCATTATTATTATCTTCCAATTACAATCATGAACATAACGTCAAAAGAATAGATTCTTCTAAATTTCTTGAAACTCATATCCATCAAGTTGATCCTTGATAATCATATAACCTAATTCTCATTCAAAAAATTTGATCATCTGAAATTATAACCTCAATATATTTTTTGTCTACTCCTTTCATAAGGATCACATCTATAATTGTTTCATTCTCAATGTTTTCTTGATTTGTACTATCCTCAAATTATCTCCTTAAGAATAAGGTCATTTTCCATTCATTATAATAATTCTAATTGAATTTCTCATATATATAAATATGCTAAATTTTTATTCTGTAATAATATAGCTTTCATCATTTTGTATGTGATCACATGATAATTCTGATTGTAGCATTTGATTGAACTCCTCAAGTACATTGTCCATTTTGGCACATGGTAAGATTCTTGGTATTATCTTCCCTTATTTCACGTATTGGGTATGTATATGCATAACAACCCCTATGACATTTAAGTTGTCGATAACCTCCTTAAGAATATTGATATACATATTTATTTGGAAATCAATATTTTTACCTTCCTCTTCCAGTACATAGCACCAACCCTTAAGTCAATAACTCTATTCAACATATATATCTGCCATGAGTACTTTTCATCCATAGGTATGCATGGTTTCCTATAACCTTTCCATAATCATTTCGATAATCAAACATTTACACAACATTTAATCCTCTTACTGGGATCTAAGTCATTAAACATCCTGTGTGAGCCACCAAGCACATTCCACTTGTACATATTTATTTAAGTGAGAGAATAACTTATTTGGTCATGCTAAGAGATATTGATACATGACACTTATTGGTGCTTATCCTTAATAAGTAAAATCCTTATATGATATATAGCACATATATTTTCGTTTCTAGTATGTGAACATCTATATATTAATCATAATCATATGTGACATTTCACCACTACATATAGATCAATCGTTGATTTTTTGATATGACATCCAACATCCTCATGTCCTTATCAATTATTAAACCTCAATTTAAGAATCGGAGGTCCTTAATTATTTATCATGATTTCTTAAGCTCTTAAAATCATCCTAATTGATCCTACCCGCAAGTTTTTATCCAACAAGCATAATTAAGCATGTAATTCACTTAAGATCTTAGAAATAATTTCATCAATAACTCAAATTAACTTACAAAAATTATATCTTTGTAGTTTTAAAATCCTTTATCAAGAAGTTCCATATTCCAAATTAACATCATTATATTTGATATAGTGGAAACTAGAAGATATCATATATTCTCTTTTGGATCCATTTGTTCCAATTTCATTTCAGGAAAGATTTATGTCTATATCTACTCTCAAA
This sequence comes from Pontederia paniculata, assembly GCA_001647135.1. Taxonomy (NCBI): domain Eukaryota; kingdom Viridiplantae; phylum Streptophyta; class Magnoliopsida; order Commelinales; family Pontederiaceae; genus Pontederia; species Pontederia paniculata. The sequence goes on from LTAE01009382.1 coordinate 3,685, forward strand.
TATATCACCATTGGATCTAATAATCTTATGCCTTTGGTAATTCAACCACTAATAGCATGATAATGGATCATTCTTCTCATCACATCATTCATGTATAATTCAAATGAAATAAATCCAAATCATAAGAACAATGATTCTTAAAATATTCATTTATACATCAAACATCATAAATTCATAAAATCTATAATCCGATAAGCATAATAACTGTTGACTTATTTAATCATAACGTTTCTTCTTCCTACATCTAACTTTAGGTAATCCTTGACCTTATCAAGTTAGATTTTTAGATATATCAATCTATATGTCATTCTTTGTGTTTGTGTAAGGAGGGTCAAATCAGACTCAAGTTAGCACAAGGGTTATAAAATTTGAATTTGGCATAATGATCATAGATAAGTGAGTAATCATTAATCAAATAACATCACCTCGTACTCATCTTAATGTGTCTTTTCATATCATGTGCTTTAGGCATGGTGATCCTATCATATCATTCATATGGATTAACGATAGTCTTAGCATATACTTAGAAGAAAACTTTTACATATGTTTTAGATTAATTTTATAAGGGTGTCCGATTAAGACATTCTTAATCTTTTTCCTTCCATTCATCATTGTAGATCATATTCTAGATCACACTTGGTTATCCCTTTATAGCACTTTGACATCAATGGTTGGACAGAAAATCTTTAACCTAGCATTGACACTTTGTGGAGTAAATTCCTCCTTCATCTAGTCATACATCAAGTCAATTGAGCACACACTCGAAATTCCAACTTACGCATAGCTACGGGAAATTCATTACTAACTCAATTATCATTAATATCTAAAAAAGTCTCTCTTAACTGAATTAAACATTAAGTCCTTTAAGCATCCTCTCATATCTTAATATTTATCATTTGATATATTTTGTTCATCCCTTGTTTAGAATTTATTATCCCTTTCCTAGAAATTAAATTTGAAACTTTCAACTCTCATGAAATTATACTTCTACTAATTTTGCTTGTATAAATCTTTCAAAAAATTATATTCATATACTTAATCTTTTGACCATTCTAGAATCATATCATTCGATTTACATGGTAGTCGTCAAGAAGTATATCATCAATATTCGTTGATCCTCAATCATCCAAATTTACTTTGATACCTAACTTCTTTGTTTTGTCCTTGATAGTTTTTCAAAATATCATCCTACATTACTATTCATTATATATATATATAGACTATTGACATTTCATAATTTCATCTATATGTATTCAATCTTGACAAATTCTAATATTCTTTAGAGAGATATATTCTTCTAAATTTTTCATATGAATTCCTCAAAATTAATGTTCGTCATATCGATTCTTAAGCTTCTACAATTATACAATTTAACTCCTAATCAATATTTTGATGCTACAAGACCACAATATTAATATTTCTTTTTTCCAAATATTATCTTAATAATTATTTTATCTCAAAAAAATCTTGATGCTTATTACCTTTGGATAACCTCTTTAAGACACAAGTTATATTATTCTTCGAGACAACAAAAATTATATCTTAGTCATACTTTTCACATCCATGTTCAATTGGGATAACTCTAAGTTCTATAAAATTAAACCTCAAATATTTTTCCTACAAAGTTTATATCATCATTATGAGCAACAAGTCCTGATTTTTAATCATTAAATCAATACAATATCTTTCTCCATAATCAAAATCATTTAAAAATATTAAGAACCCTTTAAATTCCTCAAACATTGGTATTCTTACAACTCGTAAATACTTTTCCTAGCAAAACTTAGTTCCAATTGTTTATAGGTTCATCCATTTCTTCTCTTCTCAAATTATGATAATCAAGATCACTTAGACCTTAAAATCTTTTTATTTCACTAATCATTTCTATTGGAATCGTTCTCTTGAAATTAAGGGGAAAACCTTATTATCCTTGTAAACATGCATTGTTCATATAGGACTTTTTTAGTTAACATTAGATCTTACACATCTATGAGACCTTATTGAACTTCCTCTTGATGGCGTGACGATTGCACATGGATCTTTACATACTTTAAAGATAGCTAAAAAGTGCCCCTCCTTAGGCTCTGATACCTTACTGTAACGCCTCCAAAATCTCGCCCCAATTGCATATATGGAGGACTTTTGGAGACGCTACTTAGAGTTAAATATCTTATTTTCACTTGACTTTTGGCTCTCTTATAGTCAACATCTTGTACATTTGTGCGAAAATTATAATAAATTAAAACTTTACATTACGGAAGACATAATTATATACATGAGGACCAAGGCCATCTTAAGTAAATACTTTTTGTTACAATTATATAATTGGCATCAAGCTAGACCTAGGCCCTGTTTGGCATTGCCTCTAAAACAACGTCTACAGTAGCGTATAGCGTATTAAGGTGTTTGGAAAACATAATTAATAATAGCGACAAGTGATTGAAACTCATCATTTTGAGACGCTTGACATACCAACATCTAGGGTAACGATAAGCTTATGAAAATTTATTTTCAAATATACCCTAAAAATATTTCAATATTAGTTAATATTTGTATGATACACTTACTACTTTATATTATATGATCATTTTATTATTCATTATTATTTTTTTAATTTATAAAGTATTTGGTCAACTATTTATTTTATTATTATTTATTAATATTAAAATATTTAAAATAAAAGTGTGTTTATTAAATTTATGACACATATATTAATGCAATTTATTAAATAATTATTTGTATCCTTTTTAGTCATTTTATATTTATTGATTTGTTCAAACGCTGCATTTGCCAAACATTTTTATTAAATTTAATAATTCACTCGATATCGCTAATCGCTAATCTCTAGTCGCTAATCGCTATTAACCGCTAGTAAATGTCAAACAGAGCCCTAGTCCAAACCATGTGTAACCATCTTCTTCTTCTTTCGTCATGAACATCATTTTCCACCACACCATCATCATCATCATCACTTAGTCTTGTATATCTGCAGGAGCCAGAAGCATGGGAGGAAATCCTTCGTGAGCTAACATCCAATATGTAAGATTCAAATAGGGTAAATAAAATAAATAAAAAAATGTTGAAAATATAATCTTTTACCTTGCCTAGAGACGTTTGTATAAAATAACATTAAAACATAAAGCATAAACAATTATGGGCAAGCACAAGTAATTATAACTTTCATGCATCCAACATCTTATTCTTTAACTTTGTGTCTTTATTTTTTTAGGACTATATTTGTCTTGTATGAGCTTTCTTTTTACTTTAGTTTTTGCATCTTTGCTTTTCTTGCTTTCAGCTTTCATCTTTTTTTTCTTTCTATCTTTTATTCTTTTTTTGCTTTCGTTCTTTCTTGAACTTTCTTTCATCTTTTATTCATAGAAGTTATCATTTAACTTCTTTCATTTTTTTTATCTTATATCTTATGAAGAGTTCTTCATCTTTTAAGGAAACTTCATGGTACTTTCATCTATCATCGTCAGTGTTGTACATCACCACGATGACCCTATATGGTGGGTGGACATTCCTATATGGTGGAAGTCCCAAATTCGAAGCATAGTGTGGAGAGTATTATATAACAAGAACATTGGCTAAATATTTTGTCTTCACTGCCACGGGATTTCACTGTTTTACCTATAGCGACACCCCATGTACCTACCTTTAACTTTTGTTCTTTGCTCCTTTTGATAATCAGTGCACAAGAAGACCCACATATTTAATCTTTCTTTGGACTTTTACTTACCTTTAAACTTTCATTAATAATCATAGCATAAAATCCATAAAAGTCACATATCAACGTCATATTAGGAAAACAGGTCGTATGGGGGGAAGGCACAGGTTGTTTCCATCATCAGCTTCGTTCATCCTTCGGAACATGGTCTGTGTTTTAATGTGACACGACGCATATTAATCACTTCTTTGTCCTTTGCGCACACAATTCGTTTCTTAGTTTGACGTGGTCCATTTTGCGTGTATGCCATCTACTCCAAAGCATCGTCGCAGTAAAGGCACAATTACACGATCCTCTTTAATTATTTCACAATATTAGGGTGGTCTCCATTTTATTCTTTGACATGGCATGCGTTGTCCGTAAACATAGATTATTTATGAGTTTCTATTCACGAATCGAGTTTGGTTTGAGGGATGGGCCATCGTTAGTTTTTTGTCTCATGTGGTTCGGCTCACGAGGAACCGACCGATTAAGGTTTCATGATCTTTCGCTGTCAGGACACATTCCAGGTCCAAGAAGGACGCGACCTGCACCAACGTAGGTTTTCTTCGGCCATTGCCCGACACAGCCCACGTCCCATAGGGGCACGACCCACGTCGACACAAGCATTAGGCTTTCATTCCATCGCTGGGACGTGGTCCGTGTTCGAGTTGAATCCAAGGCACGTCATGTCGGGGATTTCCCTACAAGCAGCATAACACAGTCTGCATCCAAAGGACACGGTCCGTGTTCATTCGTCCGTCCGTTCGTCCATCATCTTAAATTTATTATGTCGGTGCAGAAAAATCATGGCAACTTTATACCTAAAACTTTGATGATTATGTGGGTTTTCCTACATCAGGGATTTATGTTTTCTCGTCCTGGAAACTTCATATAATATAGGGAAAAAAATTTTCATTTAATATCATGGCAAAACTTATTAGAAACAATAGAGAGATAAATCAAATTCCCTTTACTAACACTAAAGGTCTCCTTACATACATTTTTAGCATTCCTAAAATATGTTTCTCGTTCTTCGTTAGGCTTTAGGTTATTCTTGTTCTTCCCTCACATTGTGCTTCCCTGTTACTTTCCTTACAAAATTCTCTTAGCATGAATCCATGAGAAACGAGAACATAAAAGACAAAAATAGTTTTGTCTTATCTTAGGTCCTTGAGAGAAGAAAGGGAGAGAGAGGGAGAGGGAGAGAGAGGTCTCTTGACGGCCGAGGGAAAATATGAGGGCTTTATAGGGGTATTTATAAGGGTAGGTCTAGTGTTTAGGTAGAATTTGAGTAGGATTTAAATTTTAAATTAGGTTTAACTTTTAAATTCATATTTAAGTAAAATTTAATCTAGCCATCCATCATCTTGTGGAAAAACGAATTGCATGTCACTTTTGGACACGATCTGTTTTACTTTTTTTTAACAATCGAAATATTATACTATAACCTTCTTAAAAATAAATTTGTTCTCAAATTTAGACATGATATTAAAATTTATAAAGTGGTTAATGTTTGTCTTCTATCTTCCAATATAAATCATCACGTCAAAACTTCCTAATTATATCTCAATCTTTATCATCCAATTGCAATTATGATCATATCATCAAAAAATATATATTCATCTAAACTTCTTGAAATTCATATCCAACAAGTTGATAATTGATAATCATATAATCTAATTCTCATTCAATAATTTGATCTTCCAAATTTATAACCTTGATATCTTTTCCTATCTACTCCTTTCTTAGGGATCACATCTATAGTCATTTCATTCTCAACGTTTTCTTGATTTGAATAATATATAGCGATATTGTTATTGTATTTAATAAAAGTGTTTGATAAATATAATAGTTGACTAATTGATAGCTATATATATATATATATATATATATATATATATATATCATATGAAGACATAAATTATATTATTATATGCATAAAATCTGTTTATTATAATACAATAAGTGATTTATTTATTATTTTGAAAATAATATTATTTTTAAAATATTGTTATGCCAATAGAATGATGAAACATAACAATCTAAAATAAAAATATCAAGTAGACAAGAAAAAAAATAGAGAATTAAATATTAAATATTAAGTAAAGTATTTTTTTATATGGGAAGGGAATAAATATTCAACATTTAAACATTATAGATTAGTCGAGTAATATATCAAGTTTTGTATTCTAAGCTCAAATCTAAAAACAAACGATTAAATAGAGTTCCTTTTTTCGATGATTGAGTAAATAGAACTATGATTCGGTAAAAAAATTATCCGTTATTTTAAATTTTAAAATTTTGATTTACCAAATATAATTGTAGAAGCACCGGTCAAGTTGTATAGGAGCCCAATGACAATAATGACGGAGTCAAGTGGGTTCCCAGGCCTGCACGTGCAGGCACCGGAAATATATCAAATAAGTGCACCATTCAATCACATATCTGCACATGTTCTGATGGTAGAGGCGCTGGTTGTTTAGTAGATGGTCCGTTAGAATCTCCATATATACACAATTGTGTTTGTATCACATTTGCTTTTTGTCAAGCCTTATATTATTATTATTATTTCAAATAGATATTGATATATAATTTGGGGTTTATTTCTCATGTATATATATGACAAATTTTTTTATCATTATTTTAAACTCAATAAGGTAATTAATTGTGACTATTCTAATTTCAATATATATATATATATATATATATATATATATATATTATATATTTTTTTCTTATATATATATATATATATATATATATATATATGAAATTAATTTTTATTATAAAATATTCACTTATTTCATTTGAGGACCATATTTTATAGGTGAGATATAATGTATTATAATGAAAAAAGAATTATTGTTGAAATTTGAACTTAGAAAATGAAAAGATATGAATTATGTAATTATTTTTATTTAAATATTTCTTAGTAGTTGTAGGTTTTACAACTTTGTAAATACTAATATTAGAAATTATAATAACATAGACAATTAATTATTTTTATATAACATTTTATATGATCAGTTTTTAGTTTACATGTATAATTCATCAAGATAAATTTGTCATATTTCTTGAACTAAAATTATTAATTTTACTTTATTTAATTGTGAACCAACTGATGACCAAGGCTTAGTCGCTAAAGCAAAATGAGGAGTATAAAAATTAATAAACATATTTTTTTATTATTATTGTGAAAATAATAGAAGTGAGATATTCTTACTGAACAGTGTGTTTGATTGATTAATTAATATTTCAATAACATTATTAAATATAATATTTTTACTATATATATATATTATTAAGTATTTATTGACATTGTTAGTTATAATAATGAATTCATATATTTTTTAATTATTGATAACTAATGATAAACAATTATTAGTGCTAAATTTAGTTATAAAAAGTAACATATTTCTAGTAATATATAATTAGTCTTTATTTTATTTTTAATAAAAATAACTACTAAAATTATATAAATTAATTAATACTACAAAGACTATTCTATTTTAATTAATATATTATTACCAAATAATTGTGATAATATTATAATTAATTAATATGTAAAACTATTAATATCAAAATATTTATAATATTAGATTTTATTATTAACAATTTTTTTGGCAAAAAAATAACTAATTAAAAAATATTAATTATAGATGACCATGTATTTATTAAAATAAAATAATTTAATAAAGTAAATTATAAAAAAAGGAATAAAAAGAATTGTTCTTGTCAACGGTAGTAAAAACATTTTTTTTCGCTTTGATAAAAAAAAAGATAATTTTGTATAAATCGAAGTGGTTTATTTTTTTTTAAGAAAAGGTTATCATGTATTCATTAGGCCATAAACATATGCGTACAAAATATCATAGAGATGCCGAGGAGGGCTCTCCTGTCAAAAAATATCGACCTCTGCGGTACAACCAACAATAACTAGGTGATTTGCCGCTCTATTTGCTTCTCTCAAGTAACGAGTACAATTAAAATTAACAAAAGATGTTGATATGTGTAGTATATCAGTAATAATTCCCCATATTCTCCAAGGCACTTGAGCTTTCTGCTTGATAATTTGAACAAGATTCATGGAATCAATTTTCAGAATGACATTAGAATATCATTTGGCCTTTGCTGTCTTCAGACCCATTAAAGCACCCCACGCTTTCGCCTCCAAAACAAAGCTCGCGGCATACCGAAGAACACCTGCAGCTAGACAATTACCTGTGTTAGTGCGAATAATAAAACATGCTCCCCCGGCACCCCGGCTCTAATAAAAGAGTCATCAAAGTTTATCTTGACTCCCGAGGTGGTAGGGGGCTCCCATCGGACCAAGGTATGGTCTTGGGGGCGTCCTGCCTCAGAGTAGTGATTTGCTGCAAACTCATTGTAACCTGCCAAGACCTTGCACCAGAATGCCGCCGAGCGAGATTTAAATAGTGTATCATTTCTAACTCCCCAAATATCCTAGAGTGAGAAGGCTATCAGTGATTGTAGTTTGCACATGAAAGAGTAAGGTAAATTTGAGCACAGTGTTTGTTCTCATGTTATTCTTGCACCAAACGTACCTTTCGAGACCATTAAATGTTAGAAATATAGTCGCATTTGTTTATTATTTTTTATAGACCCTTACGTATGATTAATATATATATATATATAATATTTTTTTTGTTCTCATTTTTTTCGCTTTTAAAAATTACGCTGCATACTTTTTTTTCCAAAAAATATTTCTACAGTCACAACCGCACATTATTTGTACACATATTATACGCTTAGAATGAGATGTACTGCAGAGGGAACATGCAAGCAACCATGGCGATGGCAAGCGAGGTAATGGTGGTGGAGGTCGGCATGCGGCCGCCGTCGTTCCTCAAGAACATCGCCTGGTAAACCGGCGCGTTGAGCGCCACGACAGCTCCGCAGATGACGAACTGCATCAGCATCGAGCCAAGCGCTCCTCCAAAGATGTCACCGCCGTCATGGAGGCCGAGGATGACGACCCTCGCGGCTCCGCCCGCAAGACAGGCGGCGGCGACTGCTGCGGTGGCCGCTATGATTGTGAACATAAGGGAAGGCGCGCCGCCGAACTCCATAATCTCCTTCTGGTACCTGGTCTCAACCTCGTCGTCGACAACCTTCGCCGTGACGACGAAGGATGACTTGCCGACCCCCAGCAGCTTCAGGAAGGTGTCCGCGACGGCGAAGAGGTAGGAGACCAACCTCAGTAAGAGCCACATCCTCTGCTCGTTCCACCATTCCCAGAACGTGTAACCCGCGCCCGCGGCCTCCATCAAGCTGTAGGCAACTGTTGCGGCGCTCACGTACGCGAACGGCACGAACCAAACGTCCNAGGAATCTTACGCTGGGGTAGAAGTTGATTCCATGGAGGAGAGAGAGTGAAACGACGATGAGATAGTACATTGTTGGGAGAGAGCAAGGTGCCCATAAGCAATAAATACTGTACACCATTTGAAGGCCGAGCTTAATTTTGCCATGGCCGAAGAAGAAAGGGCAGTACTTGGAGACAAATATCTGGAATTCCCCCTCGGACCATCTCTTGCGCTGCACCAAGGTCTGCGCCAGTGTCAAGGGGGCGACTCCGAGGAACGCCTTCCTTGCCGGATTGTAGTAGATGGATTTCCAGCCCCGGCATTGGATTGAGAGACCGGTGATCACGTCCTCTACAGGACATCCATATTTCAGACCCACCTGCTTGTACAGCGTGCATATAAATATATATATCAATGAGCTGATCAGGAAATGGTTAGCAGTAATGATTCATGGATTGAGGAATGAAACAAGAACCTCCTTTCCCCATTCAGTGTTGTCCTCGAAAGTGCACGTGACGAGAGATTTGGTTTTTGTTTCCAGAACAGCTGCGGCTTCCTGGATGCTGTTCCTCCTTCCTTGTTCTGGTTTTGCCTTACGAACTGGGTCGTACTTTTGCCCCATGAGGCCTTCTCTCCTGTGGAAGCACCCGGATCCAATGTATAGAGGCCCTCCGAATGCATTCATGCCATGGAAATCTATCTGCAGCAATTTGATGTTCTTAAGAATACGTTGTAGATTTGTGTCCTATGCTATGCATGTAGCTTTAAAATAATTAATCTTCTTTCAGTTTTTGTTTCTGATAGTACTCACTTTATTGTGCACACGCAAGGAATTGTTATACAAATCGTTCTTAGTGATGTTTCTGAAGCATTGTGGAAATTGCACGTAAGCATACTCATGACCTCTGTTTTCATCCATTAAGAAGCACAGTGCGTCTCTGACGGTCTCTGAATTGTTTGAGTTCATGTCACAGTCCAGATTGAGAATGACTGCACCATTGCTGATCTCCGACGAGCACCTTAGCTAAGAGCACGATCATAGAGCGTAAAATCAAAACACTCTTTTTGTGCATCATAAATTCATCATTTATTGATAAAATAACGGAGAGGGAATTGCCAAAATTTGTCATCGAGGAAACTTACTCAGGCAGAAAGCTTTCAATATTAATATTTTCTCCCTTAAACAGTAGTGAAAATATAACAATATGAAGTGCTCATACTTAAATCTTACATTAGTTTATCTTTTTTTTTTGTTCATGTGAAGTTACTTAAAATTGATTTATTATGTTCCTGATATGGAATATCCACATTATCATGCAAGTAAGTAGTCTCTGTTGTTTGCTTCCTGGTCAACCGTTGATGTTTCAGTACACTAATCCAGATGGCAGAGATTTAAGTAGGTACCAGTGAGTTCATAGCTCCAGCTTTGAAGTGATGGTGGTGAGTAGGCCTCTTTTCACGAGACATGTACACCAGAGTCGGCAAGGCAGATCCATCATCATCCACAGCAGTTGGATCTCTTCCATCAATCAGAATCTGAATGGATCAAACCACGACAGAACGTGAGAATATATGTATATTTGCTATTTACACGTCCAAAGCATCAATTTTTGTGATAGGATGGAGAGTTACTTGGACAATCGCCTGGTGGTCTCTAGGAGGTACTGCAGAGTTCCATTCATGAAATCCCTTGTGTTGCTTCCGATGCTCTGCCGCGACTCTCCGCAGCTTTACTGCCTCACTTATTCTGTTCTCCATCTCCTTGTACAAGCTCTGAAACGAAAGAAAGAGATCGAAGTGGAAGGCAATCAGAGCAAACTCGTAGCTTTACATAGCTTCAATTTTTACAAGATGAAGATTGTGACACTGAGCCATAAGTGCATGCATGCAAGCTTACCTTTGTGGACAACATATCCACAGCTTCTACACCATTCTTGTGGCTGGAAGATTCTTCCTCGAAGTAAGCAGCCGGAGATGTCGACTGGACGTTAAACTTTTTGCAGAAGGGGAGCCACACTCTCGCAAAGCGGGACGCCTCCAAGAGAGCATAGAAGGTAAGCTCGGAGCCCCCATCATCGGAGAGGTAGACACTGAGCTTGTCCGCAGGATAGTTGTAGGCCATGACAGATAGCACTGTGTTGATCACCATGATCGGCGGCTCTATGGTCGAATCGGCAGTGCACACGAAGACATCCACTCCAGGCAGCCTCTCCTCGTGTCTATGATCCACCATCAACCGTTGTTACACCCAACTCAATTGATACAGAAATTTTGGAACTTTTAAACATAACAAATTCGAGAGAGAGAGAGAGAGACCTCTCAGATAACCTGTTCGTGAATGTTTCATGATAAGTGGGGTTCCAGCGTACGGACTGTGTAAGAATCCAGTGGAAGCAAAACCAGAGCTCTGCACAGAAGACGCCAATCCATGGCCACCTTCCTTCTCCAACCTTCGGGATGTGAGCAGCTCTGTAGACAAAGACCAGAGACGCCCCTACTAAGACCGAGAACGCATACAACTTGTGCCACGCCCATCCTTTTCCTCCCCTGCTCTCAAACAGAGGAGCATCCACCATCTCTCTCTCTCTCTCTCTCTCTCTCTCTCTCTCTCTCTCTCTCAATATATGAACTCGCCTAGTGGCATGCTTTTATTATGGTGTTTCTACAATATGATAATGCATATTCGAATATAGCAAGCAAGGTTTTACCACGGCCACCTGTAGCCAAAGAAACAGAGCAGCCTTTCATACGATCCAAATAAATAGCAGCCTTCCGAGTTCACGCTATGAAGATTACATAAATGTTTTTGTACAAATCTGATAGAAACATGGAGCCATGCCCACGTCATAATATGTATAATACATGACAAGCAGATGTGAAATGTTTTAGCAAACATTTGCTGTTCACTATCAGAACTCACGAGGAAGCAAAAAATTAAATGGGGTTATTTTCTTTTACACCCCTCTAATTATAACTTATTTTCTTATTAAATTATAAATTTACAGTTCTCGGTTCTTCAATTTATTTTCATATGAGAAAAAGAACCTTTCGGTCTGTCATCATTAATTTCTTTTAAAATAATTTATTTATTAAATTACTCTTCTATCCTGAATTAAATTTATATGAGATTATAAGGCTCTTGCTTTATCGGCATAGTGCTGCATCCAGCTAGTATCTGTCACGCTAGTGATGGACTTTCGTGCGTGCCTGTGTCGTGCTCGTGTTGATCAACTCGTGTTTGTCCGTGTCGTACTCGTGTCGTGCTGCTACAGTGTCGTATCGTGCTGTGACGTACCAAAAATACTTCTTCGTTGACACGACCTGACCCAACACGATTTCGGTCGTACCGACCGTGCTGGCCCGGATTGTGCCGGACGGGCCGTCATTTTTTCTTTACCTTTTAAAATTAATATCTTAATCACATTTAAAATTTAATCTATTGATATATAAAAGTGAATCATAAATACATACATAATTAAGTATATAAAATTATTAAATCTATAATTTATATAAGAGTAAAACTACAAATTAATAACTGTACATTATAGTTTAGAACTTGTTCCTTTCTAGTTTTCATATAAAATATTGATAAGTTATAAATATAACCTATAGTCATTATAGTTTATTTTTCTAATAACTTATTACTTATGTTTATAGTGTTATAACTTATAATTGTATAGTTATTACATAATTATATACTAGTATTATAATCATATATTATTATATTATATTAATTTAGTACATTATAATT
>LTAE01009382.1:16832-31429 GCA_001647135.1 Pontederia paniculata
ATATATATATATATATATATAGTAGTAACTGCAGACAATAAATAAAAGAAAAATTAAGAATATAACACAAGTGTCTAAATACTCTAGTGATTAAGTGGTTTCTATTAATTTATAGAGGTCTGGAGTTCAATTCCTATCTCATACTAATTTTCTTATATATTTTGCTTCTTGTATGTATACCATGGATAGTGAACTGGGCTGTGAATAAAAAAATGGGCTTCTTCGTGCCGCCTCAGATGGGCCTAGGCTATCGAGCCTCGTGCCGTGTCGGGCCCAAATATTGAATGGGCCGGCCCGGCACGGGATTTGCAATGGAGTCCATTAGGACGTGTCACCTCTTTAGCATCGGAGGGCGGTCAACATCAATGTTGTGGTTAGGTCAATGATGGTGGCGAGAAAGAACATGGCACCGACCACCTGTTAGGTGCCATTAATGTACTTGAGGGCCGACCACCAATTATGTTGGTAGAGCTCGGCAGCACTAACGAAGGTGTGGGCATCCTCGAGGGAGATTGGACGTGAGCATGGGGATGTGAAGAAGATGGTAGCCGTTGTGGCATCGAGAGCAAAGGCGTCGTTAGGTGATGCGTGGTGCCATGGGCTAAAATAATCACTAGCAAAGATGTGGGGGTGAAATTAATTTTCATGGCCCGTGGAAATCTTATATTTGCGTTGCTTGTGCTCACGACCGTGAAATGACCGTCAAGTTCGTGATCGAATAATCTTTTTTTATTGATTTTTGTGCTGATTTAACTCCATATTGTTATGATCTTCTTCTCTCGCGTTGCCAAGTCTCTAGACCAATGTTGTAAAACCCGGCCCGGTCGGTCGAACCGGTCGGACCGGTGTTCGGGATATAAAACGGGTCATGGTCATTCAAAACTCGGGGTGCCAATTGGACCGTTTTGACCCGGTCAAATCCGGTCAGAACCCGGGTTGAACCGCTCAACCCGGCGGGGTTGACCAACCCGGCCAAAAGAAATTTTTTTTTTTCAAATAATAATATTAGAAGTTTAGTTTATTTTTCTAGAGCTAATAATATACTTTGTCATATAAGTAAGATTTAAAATAATTGTGTTAAATAAAAAAAACTTAATGAATCAATCGAGCATATTAATATTGAATAATTATCTTATTATTTATTTTATCATTAAGCACTATTACAAATTATGAATTAGAACTAAAAAATATCATATTATTATAATTAATAATATGTGCTCATGTATTTTGATTTTACACCTATTTTTATTGTAGTGACAGGATGTGGTCACTCCATTTTTCTTACAATTTCTTTTTGTATATTAATTTATTAATATTCGGTTCGACCATTCGGTCCAACCAATTCGACCGGTCTGACCTGACCCGTCAAGCTATCCGGGTCGATGCCCGGGTCGAATTTTAAAACATTGCTCTAGACATTAACATGCAAGACATTATGCGGAATCCGACTATGAAAACTAAACTGTGCATTATGATGAATTCAACGAAAATAAGACTAAAATTGATATGAAAAATATGTCTAAATTGACATGCATCAATAGGGAAATGGAAGACTCTAGACTCAGCATTGGAAATGGAGTGGGTGGGCAGCACACACGGTGGGTATGGGTCATAGGAAGGGTGAAGAATGCATCATGGGTGGGAAGAAGGGTGTGAGCGAGCTTTGAGTGGTGGTGGAGGCCAACAGAGACGCGGAGGAGGCGGTTGGAGTCTCAATCGGGCCCTCCGAAAGCCTGCATTCGTCAACATCCGTGAACTAGCCGACTGATTGAGTTTCCAAAGTAGAATCTGATGAGTCCCCGACATGGATATGGTCCTCGATGGGGGAACCAACGAAGGTATCGTCTAGGTACGTCCACCATGGCTGAGAGAAACCAAATAGTAATTTGACAGGAATAAAGCCAAACAAATCAGATTTTGAGATTGAGATCGAAAAAAGAGTAATTTAATGAACTTAAACCCGATATAAACTTAATTGAGTATAGAAAATTAATTTAATAATTAAAATAAATTATATTTTAAGAAAATTTAACGATGATAGACGAAAAAATCTTTTATTAAAAGACATTTTTATTAAATGAGAATAAATTTAGGAATAAAAAATTATAAGTTTATAATCCAAAATTAAATATGAAAATAGGTTATATTTTGAGAGGTATAAAATGAAATAACAAAGACGAGCTTTATTAAGAAGTGCATTCCTACGCGGTAAGGAGAGATGTATCATCTCTTAGGCAGCTACCACCAAGTACAATATATACTCAGGCCGTATTTGATTAAAAATATATTATATTGAAAATATGTATAATTACACTCGTGATACAGTTATACTCAATTTTTATTTTTATTTATGTCTAGTTAAGAAGTAAAGAATTTTACAAGTTATTTTAATATATATTTGATTGAATATGAGAATAGATAGATATAAGTATATGAGAATAGATAGATATAAGTTATATTTTTTTTATTTATAAAATATTAAAATAACTAAAATAATATTTTTAATGATTTTATGACGAATTAATTATATCACTAAATAAACATACAATTATAAATAAAAAGTATGTATGCTTTTTAATATTTTCTCAACAATATAATTTATCTATTGGATACTAAGAATTAAATTTTAAATTAAATGCAATATTTTTTTAATTATATTTACACACGATTACACATTTTATATGGTTCTTATTAATTTTTTATATAAAAAAGTTTGAATTTTTTATTTAAATATTTAACTTTTAATTATTTTTGTTAAATATTTATTATTTATATCTTTGATTTGTTCATATTTAGTTTTTAGTAGATATTATATTTGTTAATTTTTTTGTTGAATATTTTATTTGTGAATACTTATACCCAACTTGGTATAATATAATATCTATCTTTTATTAGATATAATTTTTTACAATATTTTATATTCAAGTTGGGTATAAATTTCTTTTAAAGACAAAAAGTATGTAGTAAGTGCAGCACGTATAATATATAAAAAAGTAACAATATTTTTTTTGTACAAAATAACTCAATTAATGTTCACTTATAGAGAAAGTGTCAACACTTTCTATATAAGTACTATATATTTTTTCTCAATATTTTTTTAATGATAAAACTACTCTTCACATAATTTAGATATAATTTTTTATGTTTAATTATAAATTAAGAACTAAATACTTATTTGCTAGTTTATACCCCAAACCAAAAACAACCTACTTGTATAGCCAGCCACATAATGCAGATGACGCCCACAGTGATGTAAGCAGAAACGAAATGCAAGCAGGCAGGACAATAATAGAATACATTTCTTCATCAAACAAATAATAGAATGCTTTTGAAGGACGAGACAATAAAATAAGGAAGTTCAACTCTTTCTTTCTTTAGGGAGGGAAGAAAAAAATGCTACAAACGTGATGATTAATCTTCAACAGAAGCCACACTTTTCTCTGTCTAGAAAAAAAGGGAAAAAATAAACAGACAAATTCTAACACCTGGATTTTGTACTTCTCTGTGGACGACAAGATCAAATAGAAATAACAGTGAAATGAGCAGAGCCATTCAAGATTTCATCTCCTGTCCTGACTAAAAGAAGTACGAGTTATTAGGAATTATTTTCCTATAATTGAGCACAACTGTGTGACTAGTAAAATCATCTCAATTATATTTGCTCTGAGTAAGATATCCTAGAAATGAAATATTTTTTTACCGGACAACAAATAAGAAATATACCTTAATATACCAACATGGCCAAAGTCGAGATCTCTACGAAGTAAATGATGCTCCGGCACATGTCTCAGTCAATCATTTATGTCATAGGACTACCGGAGCACTGCAGAATATGAAACGAAATTATTACTCAAGTTTACGTGCAATTGTGAAAGTTAATGCTTAAACTAATTGCACAATGAGGGGATATGCTAAACCAGGAAAAGTAGAAACCCATTAGATTTGATCAAAAGAAGAAGAAGAGCGGCGCCATTTTTAGCAGCTGATTGTTTCTACAACCCTGGGGTTTGGAGACTCAACACTTTGCCCCCTCCCAACAATGACACCTTTGGGGTTTGAATAAAAAATCACTATATATTTTGTTGTTGCGTCTTAAAATTGTGAAAAAAATAGAGAAAAAAAAAGGAAAATCTGTGAGGTAATGAAGGGCTTGGGCCATTAAAATTTTATGACGTATTTCTTTTTATAATGAAATTTTTTTACGGTGACCTCCTTTGCTCGTGAATATTTCTTTTTTGTTCATATTGATAAAAAGAATTTTATCACGTTAAAATTTTTGTGTCAATATTTTTTTTTCTCATTTTAATTCATTGTTTTAATTTTCGATCGATCCCTTGCCCTATATTTCTAACATATGTGACAAGCAACATCACAACCTAGCCAAAGTAATATTCCTTGTTGTTGGTATCATTAAATGCCTTTATACTATGATAAATTTCTGCATAAAGATACATATTCTGTTGAATTAGAAATTATACATTGACATGGAAGAGTTAACCAATGAGAATAAAATAGTCATTAAAACATCATTTTCCCGACATAAATCGTTTCATTTCAAGCATTGTGTCAAGTATAATACAGAGTCTATATATAACTCGTCTCTGGCAGTACCTGTAACGCCCCAGCATTTAAGGAAAAAATATAAAAGGAGGGAAAAAATAATAAAGGAAAGAAAAAGGAAGAAAATAAAAGGAAGAAAAAAAGATGGGGTTTGGATTTTAAAACGAATTTGAATTTAAATTAGATTTTTAAACTAACTAACTCTAGACTTATCCTATAAATACCATTAATACTTGAGGAGAAATTTCAAATCCTCATAATTTTTTCTCATAAGAATTTTTCTTCTCTCCCTCTCTCTTCTCTTCTCATCTTTCCTCAAGGCCCTAAGATAAGAGAAAAATAATTTGTCTTTATTTTCTCTTCTCTCATGACATCATAGCAAGGAGATTATGTAGGAGAAGCATAAGAAGAGATCAACACAAAGGAAAAAAAAAAGGAAAAGCCTAAAGTCTAAGAGAAACAGAGAAAAGTCTAGGAAAACGAAAAAAAGTACGTAAAGGGAACCCTTAGAATTTATAGGAGAGATAAGATGATCTATCTCTACCTGCTTTTGATATTTTTATGAAAGTAAAGAAGATTATATCTATTTTAAGAATTACTAATTGAAACAATGTCTTAGGGTTAATAGAGGAATTTGATTATTTCTCTACATGTTTTTAATGATTTAATCATGATGATTAAAAGTATTGGTTATATCAAGTTTTATGAAAATCCTATTAATAAAGATTAAGCCTTAGTGTTTATAGTCGAGATAGGATGATCTATTTCTACCTATTTTTATTTATTTTCATTAAAATAATGAAGATCATATTTTTATGCTAAATTTTTCCAATAGAAATCATGTTTTTGGATTAATAAGAGATCTAACTATTTTTCCTCTACCTATTTTAATTATGATATCCATGAAAATAAGATAGACTAGGGTTTTTTATGAAGCATGCAAGGTTTTATTAATTTGAATGATATAAAGCATGATGATTAGGGTTTATACTTATATTTAATGATATTCCTAAACCTAGAAGAAAATATTTAATGCAAGAGGTCTCCAGCAAATGTCGGCTGCCTGACAGACAAAACGTACCGCATCGCGAAGGACCGCATTGCTTGGCCCCACGAGAGGGCTGGCGGACACGGACCGCATCACGAAGGATGCGGGCCATGTCGATGAGCCAAAAGCACGAAGAAACGCGGTCGATACCCATGCGTCACCCTGACACGGGTTGTGCCGACTCGATCGAAGGACTAGTCAACCGTGTCACATGGCACGAGCGACGTAGCCGATGATGCAGGCGCGGACCGTGTGCGATGGTGGAAGTACGAAATCCTAAAATGGTCGTGTTCTGTGAACCGTGCCGCATAACCCTAAATGCATGTGAATCAGTGAATGTATCAAACCCGGTTCAATGAACCAAAATGGTCGCGTTGAATGTCGATTTGGACCGTGTCGAAGACAAAGATGACATCAATAAGCTGGATCAAGTTGAGGAAGAAAATGGACTAGGCGAAGATGATGATCAAGAAGGAAACGGGCCGTGTCACCCCTTGACACGACCCATTTTCCTCGTCGACTGAAAACGGACACTCTCTATTCCGGACGTGAGGTGTTTTCTAGAAGTTGATTGATTGATCGTTCATGTATGTATGTATGTATGCATTGATAGTGTTACTAAAGCTTATAAACAAAATTTTAAGAAGAAGATTAAAAGCTTAGAGGAAAGATATGAAAGTTATAAATCGAAAAGATAAAAGATGAAAGCTCATGTGCACTAACTGACAAAGGGAGCAAGAATGAAAGTTAAAGGTAGGGACATGGGGTGTAGTTGAAGGCAAAACAGTGAAACCCCATGGCAATGAAGGCAAAACACTTAGCCACTATTCCTCTAGTACGAGACTCTCCACCTGTGCTGCGAATCTGGGACTTCCACCATATAGGAATGTCCGCTCGATGTACAACCATTGATCATGATACATGAAAGTGCCATGAAGCTCCCCTAAAAGATGAAGAACTCTTCACATGATAAAAGTTCAAAGTAAAAGAAGTTAACATATAACTTTTAAGAATGAAAGCAAAGAATAAAAGAAAAAAGGAAAGTTCAAGAAAGAATGAAAGTTCAAGAAAAAAAAAAGAAAGAAAGAAAGAAAGAAAGAAAAGATGCAAAGATGAAAGAAAAAAGGAAAATGCAAGACATTTATGGTCCTAAGAATTAATAAGATGTTGGATGTTCAAATGTTATGATTGATTGTGTCTGCCTATGATTGATTATTCTTACATATTTTTATTCATATATATATATATATATATATATATATATATGTTTCACATGCAAGGCAAATGATTATTTTCCCAGCATATTATTTATTATATTTTATTTTTACCATATATGAGCCTTACATACTAGGCAAAAGCTTACGGGAGATTTTCCTCCCCTGCATCTAGGTCCTGCAGGCATACATGTCTAGATAATAATGATGGTGGCATGGATGACGATGATGTTCATGACGATACAAGATGATTGCACATGGTTTGGACTTAGGTCTAGCTATATGAGAATTAATTGAGTTGTAACAGAAAGTACTTGGTCTTAGTCCTCATTTATATGATTAAGTCTTCCGCAATGTAAAGTTTTAATTTATGTGAATTTCCGCATATGTGTACAAGTTGTTACCAAATAAAGATCCAAAGTCAAGTCAAGTTAAGTATGAGTAATGTCTCCAAGAGCGAATCGGAATAAACATTTAAAGTTGTTTTTGGGGGCGTTACAGTAAGGTATTAGAGCTTAGGGCATGAACAATCATCACGCCATCAAGAGGAAGTTAATCAAGGGCTTATAGATGGGTAAAATCTAATGCCTACTAAATTTTTATATGAATAATGCATGTTTATAGGGATACTAATTCTTCTCCCTTAATCAAATGAATAACCTCAATAGCAATAAGTGAAATTGAGGATTCTTAAGATCTAGGTGATCTTGATTTATCTTAAGTGAAAAAAGAAGAAGAAGAAAAGAAGTGGATGAATTATGTATCTATGGATGATTAGAAAAATATTTATGATTATTAAGGATATTAATATTCCTAAGTGATTTTTAGGAAGAAAGATATAGGATGGGTAATCTCTGAGATTTAGAATTTAGTGTTACCTCAATTGAAGATGGACTTTCATGTCATCCAAAAGAACAATATAACTTATGTCCTAAGGAGGTTATTTAAAAAGTAGTAGAATCAAGGCGATTCTAAAGAATAAAGAATTTCTAGGATGATATTTGAAAGAAAATGAAAAATAAAAGAGAGAGTGTGATATAAAATGAATGTTGATATTGCAGTTTTGGAAATATCAAGTCTTGATTGAAAGTTGAATTATGTGATTGTAGAATTATTGGACAATTATCAGTTTGAAGGAATATTAGGATGATTAATATTGGATGCATATAGATGAAATTTTAAAATATCAATGGTCTATATATCAAATAAATGGTAAGGAATGATGATACTTTGAGAAGTTGTCAAGGGCAAAACAAAGAGATTAAGTATAATGTTGAATTTGATAAATGATGAGAAGAACATGATAGTGAAGTTCTTGGCTGTTATGATGATGAATAAGAATTGATGAGTATAATTTTAGAATTTCAAAAGATTAAATATATGAAAATAAATTTTGAAATATTTATATGTAGAATTGGAAGAAGGGTAGCTGCAAGCAAATTGGAATTTTGAAAATTTAATTTCCAAAAAAAAGGGATAAGAAACTCTAATTGATCAAATGATAAAGATAAAGATTTTGAGAGTGTACTCAGATGACCTAATGTGTGATTAGGTTAAGGAAGAATTTACTCCATAAATTATCAAGGATAGGTTAGAATTTTTATCTGACCCTCAATGTTATAAAGTGATAGTCAAATGTGATCTAAAGTATGATCCATGATAATGAAATATAAGAAAAAATTTTGAGAAGCACCTCCATAAGATCAATATGGGGCACATGTAGAATTTTCCCTTGAGTACATGTTAAGACTATTGTTGATCCACATAGTATGATCATCATGTCTAATGTGCATGACATGAAAAGATGCACTAGGATGAATGTGACCATAGGATGTGATTTTATTTGAGTAATAATTGTTCACTTCTATATCTATGAATAAGTAAGCTTAATCGTATCACTTTTGTGGTAACCCAAATGTGGTTGGATGCACCTTATGTGAACTCCTTGAATGATTAAATAGATAATTTTCAAGGATTAATTGTGATAGAAGCAAGAATAATAAAAAAGAGGATGTAAGGAAAGAGAAATACTATGATTAAATAAGTCAATCATGCCTACTAGTTCATATATTTTATACATTTATGATTTTTCATGCAAATCGCATGTGTGATATATAAATGAAGAATTTGAGAAAATTTGTTTTATAGGAATTGGATTTATATCTTGTGAAAATTATACATGAATAATATGATCGAAAGAATGAGATATTGTCATGCTATCCTAAATAGCTTAACGGCCGAATTACAAAAAGGCATAGGATTCTTAGAGATCCAATTAAAATATAATATTCGATGAGTACATATAAATATTGATCTTCCATGAGATAAAATTGGCATTAGTGGATTTGAAAAATATGAATATGTTATCTTTGAGTTACCATTATAACAAATATAATGATGTTAGCCTCAATTAAAGGATTTTAAGATGACAAAATATGAGGCTATTATAAAGAGAGCTAAAGTTGTTGTATGATATTAATTCTAAAATCTCTAACAACATATAAGATAAAGATTTGATGGTATGAAGTCACTATAAATATAGATCTAAGAATGACTAAAGTTCTAATATATTAGAAGTTATATGAGGATTGATTTATACAATAATTGAGAAATGATTATGATCAAGATGTAAGGATATGCCTAATGTTCATAAGCCGAAAAAGAAAATATTTGTGCTACATATCACAAAAAAATGTTTTAAGGATATGCACAAATAATACCATGTATTAATATCTTTTCTTCTAAGGAGACCAATATATGTGATTCTCCAAAATTAAGTTAGGACAACATTCCTAATGTGAATACTAATAGGTAAACAAATGAAATGTGCATAGTAGTTCCTACAAGGATGATTATGAACTTGAATTCATGTGTGAAGATGAGATGTGATATAACCCAATTATTGAAAGGACTATAAGAGAATTATGTATCCCCATAGATGACAAAAACCGATGATACACACATATGTTGAATAGAATTATGTACTTACGGGATGACACGATGTATAGAAATAAGTATGTAAAAATATTGATTTAAAAAATATATATTAATATTTTTAAGGAGGTTATTCGGGGATAATATAAAAATATAAAAGAAAGAAGATAGATGATGAAAGATTTAGTTTTAAATTATCAAGATTTATTAAGACTATAGATGAGAAATTTTATTGAATTTACTATGGTACTGCCCCAATGAACAGAATAACCATATTCTTAAGGAGGTTGTTCAGGAATAGTATAAAATCAAGAAAAAATTGAGAAGGAAACTATTATAAGTGTGATTTTCTGAAATAAGTAGAAGAATTAAATTATCGAAGGAGAATTGAATTGTATGATCTCAAAGATATGAGTTTCAAGGAATTAGATTATTATCCTGGTTGAATACTAATAACAATTGAACAATGATCAATGAAAGACATACAAATTAAAAGAGAGATAAACGAAAGTGTTTGATGATGATATCATGTGATTATTCACATGTAATGATGAGCCATATAGGATGAATATTATAACACAAGTCACATGCTTATGATATTTTGGCATGATCAAGGATTATTGGATTATCTTAATATTGATGACATATATTGGAAGATAGAAGGCAAATATGAATTACGTGATAAGCATAGATACAATGCCTAAATTCGAGGACAAATTTATTTTTAAGAAGGTTATAATGTAACACCCCAAGATTTAAAGAACAAATATAAAAGGAGGAAAAAAATAATAAAGGAAAGAAAAATTAAGGAAAAAAAAGGAAAAAAAAGGAAAAAAAATGAGATTTGGATTTAAAGACGAATTTGAATTTAAATCAGTTTTTTTAATTCAAATCCAACTCCAACTAACCCTAGACTTATCCTTATAAATACCCCTAACTTGAGAAGCATCAAAGGAGATCAACACAAAGGAAGAATAAGGAAAAGTCTAAAGCCTAGAAAAGTGAAAAAGGTACGTAAGGGGGACTCTTAGGGTTTATAGGAGAGATATGATGATCTATCCCTACATGCTTTTGATATTTTCATGAAAGTAAAGAAGATTGTGTCTATTTTAAGAATTATTAATTGAAATCATGCCTTAGGGTTAGTAGAGAAATTTAATTATTTCTCTACATATTTTTAATGATTTAATCATAATGATTAAAAGTATTGTTTCTATCAAGTTTTATGAAAATCCTATTAATAGAAATAATGCCTTAGAGTTTATAGGAGAGATATGATTATCTATCTCTATCTGTTTTTATTTATTTTTATTAAAATAATAAAGATCATGTTTTTATGCTAAAGTTTTCCAATAGAAATCGTGCTTTTGGATTAAAAGAAGATTTAACTATTTTTCCTCTACCTATTTTAATTATGATATTCATGAAAGTAAAAAAGATTATGTTTTTTATGAAGCATGCAAGGTTTATTAATCTGAATGATTTAATCATGATGGTTAAAAGTATTGTTTCTATCAAGTTTTATGAAAATCTTATTAATAGAGATTATGCCTTACGGTTTATAGAAGAGTCATGATGATCTATCTCTACCTGTTTTTATTTATTTGCATTAAAATAATGAAGATCATGTTTTTATGCTAAAGTTTTCCAATAGAAATCATGCTTTTGTATTAATAGGAGATTTAACTATTTTTTCTCTACCCATTTTAATTATGATATCTGAAAGTAAGAAAGATTAGATTTTTTACGAAGCATGCAAGGTTTTTATTTATCTGAATGATATAAATCATGATGATTAGGGTTTATACATATATTTAATGATATTCCTAAACCTAGAATAGAATATTTAATGTAAGAGGGCTCCGGCAAACGTTATTGCCTAACGGACAAAATGGACCGTGTCGAACCTTGACATGGCCCGCGTTGCCCGACCCCACGAGACGGCTGGCGGACATGGACCACATTGCCAAGGATGCGGGCCGTGTCGGTCAGCCAAAAGCACGAAGAAAGACGGTCAACACGCATGCGTCACCCTGACGCGGGTTGTGCTAACTCGCGCGAAGGACTAGTCGATCGTGTCACATGGCACGAGCGGCGTAGCCGACGATGCACGCGCAGACTGTGTCCGATGGTGGAAGTACGAAATCCTAAAACGGCCGCGTTCTGTGAACTGTGGTGGGTATAGGAGCCCCAATGACATGACCAAGTCATTACTTTCAATTTTAAAATTTTGATTTACCAAATATAATCATGGAAACACCGGTCAAATTGTATAGGAGCCCCAATGACATGACCAAGTCTAGTCCCTGTAATGTCCATTGCCACCTTTGTGATGTTTAAGGGGAAGTCTGGTTAGCTAAATGCCCTTATTGCAAAACTAATTTTCAAGTATCATTTTTTTTAATTTGCAGCAAAGACGTCGTTGTGCTACAGTGCATACTAGATGAATTACAAAAGTGCTGCATTCATTAAGCACGCATTTCTACACTCTATCTAACAAAGTATTTATTTTTAAACTATATATATGTGTAGATAGATAGATAGATAGATAGATAGATAGATAGATAGATAGATAAGTCATAACCATATTTAGAAAAGATAAAAATCATAATAAATAATTTCTCAGCCGATAAAGTTTAAAATTATGCACGAATTTTTTTCTTCTAATTTTTATAATTTGTTTTGGATTATGGGAGTACATAAAATTATATATAACATAAAATAAAAAAATATAAATCAAAGAAATAGTTATTAAATAAAAATGAAATGATATAATAATGGAAATAGTTAAGTAAATACAAAATTACAACACAAATTAAGCACACGAAACATGTTAAAATAAAAGGTAGAAGAAGATATTGAATAAAATACAACAAAAAACAAAATGATAATAAAAAAATCCAAAAGGTATTAAATTTAAACCAATGCAGAATAATAACATAACATGTAAAATATAAAAAATGTAAAATATATATTGACAGAAAGTTAAAATTAAAGTATAATAAGAAAAATATAAAAAATTAAGAATTATGATTAGCCTAAAAATTAGGACATAAAAATGTAAAAATTGCAGCTTTTTTTTCTAAAAAAAGTAATAAGTTTAATAAGAAATTATATACCAAATAATAAAATTCAGAATGTTAAATACATTTTAAATAATATTAAAATAAAGTATATACGAATATAGTTACATTTAACATGATAGCACATATCCAAATAACATAAATCAACCTGTTAAATTAAAATTAATCCAAATAAATAGTACTATACTAAATAAAATATATTGATATAAAATTAAATAGTAAAATAAAAATTATTTAATAAGATAGATTATTTAAATTAATTAAATAATATTATTGTAAAAAATGTTCATATAGTTAAATTATTATTTGATTATTAATACAAGATAATATTTGTATTCTATCTAAACACTTACAACAATATTTTAATTTCAACAAAAGAACATAATTCAGTTTCTAAAATTATATTTACATATATCCGAATTAAAAAAAAGCAACTCCTCTAACTATAAATCATTCAGAATTTTTAATTATAATTATTTATATTTTGAATTTACAATTACGCTAAATTAAATTACCCCTTAATGTTAAAAAGATAGTCACATTTGTTTATTAATTTTTATAGACATACTTCCCTTTGGTTGCCTTTCACTGTTCATGGAATATGTTTTAAAATCTATTACTTATTCCAATATCCTTAATCCAGTAAATATCTCTTGCCTAAAGTAAGATTAACTTAGTCTCTATTTTTTTTTCTTTTTGCAATTAATGCGATGAGGCCACAAAATGTAAAAATAGTTGTTTAATTTAAAAGAGAGGAATACAATTTTAATCTTGACCTTATTTTGCAATCAAATAAAGAGATGATTAAAAGATATTATTATTGAACATTTAAATCTCTTAAGGTCAATTACTGATTTATTGTAACGTGTGTAGGTAAATTAAATGTTTCCATAATAAATTTGCAATGTTTAAATGGACTTTCATGGCATTTATTAAATATTATAAAAATGTATTATTTGTTATTGTGCCATTAAGACTCATTGTCAATCCATGCATGTCTTAAAATTTCACTCTTTCACTTGAAACTTTGATTCCAACATCTTTGCTCTAACGCCTCCAAACTTGCACCCCGCCACGTAGCCAAGATGTGGACCTAGGGACGCTACTCTTTGACTTAAGCTCTGACCATTTGACTAGTCAATAAAAAATTGCGGAATAAATGTAGGAAATGAGACAAGACTGAGATGACTAAAAGGTCCAATAGATAAAATGCGAAAGTTAAAAAGATAAAAGTCTACATGTTTCTCAACAATAAGGAGTGCAATATCCTGGCTGGTAGTCATACAACGCAATAAATCAAAAATAGAGAGACCTAATGATAAATAAGACTCAAAGGCTCATCCATATACATATAGTATCCACCACGAGCATCAGTTATCGCGCACACCACCAGCAGTAGAAATCCACCACAACCTAGTTACTTGTGGGATTCAACACAGGAGAAATGATATCCCATGAGCATAAAACACTCAGTATATAAGGCATCAAGTACATAAGATAATTAATAATCATTGGCATGAATAAGGATATCAAGATGGTATTAAATCAGGCTTGTGTACTACGATAATGACTAGGATTTAATGTTGTTGTCCCTTACTTAAGTAGGGGACAACTTGTCCCATTGATCTCCAGTCGTCAGATTGGATATCTAAGGCTGGAGATCAATGAGGCTGAACCAAGGATTTTAATGAGGCTGAACAAAAAAAACTAATTCGGCGGTTCATTACTTCAAAAGAAAAGAAAACGGCTCGTTCCCTC
>LTAE01009383.1:3471-18685 GCA_001647135.1 Pontederia paniculata
GTTGATTGGATGATCTTATAAATTATTCCTTTTTGAATGTGTGATGTGTTTTTAATGTTGTTCTTCTTCTGAGATGGTTTTAGATATCTTTTATTAACTGCTGAGTGTAGAAGAGTTTTAAGATATGATTTGTATGAAGAATTGATCCAGAAATATGTCTTACCATTGCATATCTTAATTTGAGTGCTTGTTTAAGATTCAGATTTTGTGGCCTATTGATGGGTCTTGTTAAGCAATCAATAGTTTAGGTTTGCAGAACAATATTGCATCTTAATTAAGGATTTATATGAGGTGGATTCGTGTGAACATCCTTAGTAATTCTGAGATTAAGATAGGTGATTGCACCTGTTGAGGGATCACACCGTTAGCATACCTAGTCCATCTTTAGGAATAACATGTGTTTAACTAAATCCAATCAACTTAGTAGAGAACAAACCCCTGCCTTCTCCATATGTTGAATTCACCTAGTCAATTGTCACATCTATTCTTTTTCCAATTATTCTCTTTATTTTCTGTTCTGGAAATTTAAACAACATTTATTTAACTGATTCTCCCAATTCACCTTAGAATTAATTAAGATAAAACAACAATCCTCGTGGGTTCGACATCTTTCTCATCTTCTATATTACTTGTGCGCGATCAGTATACTTGATGTCTTTCTTTTGCACTGCTGGATTTTACGCATTAGTGCCATTGGAATGTATTATCCTTTAACACTTGTTTTTGCAGTTATTTCTTTTCCCTTAAAATAAGCAATCAAAGATATGTTGAAAATATCAATATTAATATGTGAAGGTGGTTTTGTTTTGTTCCAATGCACATCTTGATGAGGCATATGTGAATTTCATTATCCTAAAAATCTCTCTCTCTTTGGATACATATTGAGGTAGACATGATTGTTGATCTTTTGCGGTATAAGAAATGATATAGTTGTTAATGGAGTATTGATCGATCTTGTAGTATCAAAAACTTGTAGTCATATATTAACCATGTGAGTTTCAAAGTTTTAAGGTTGATGTTTCTTCTATTATCTAACTTTTCATCGTTCTTGTGTTATCAACTTTATTGTGTTTTTGACAAATTTCTTTATCACAATTAGATTTTTTTTTTCCAAAAGTATTTGATTATTCATGATTTTGTTAAATTCTTTAATGTTGCCCTCACTAATTATCTTTTTTTTTGTTGTCGTCCTTGGAATGTGGTATCCATTTGATACTTTTTATGCAGCAATCTCCGTTTGCATAAAATCTAACCTATCAAAGGTGTGTTGGAAATTCCATCTTTATGTTTTTGACTCATATTTACATATGACTTATTTTATTGCTATTGTAGTATTTTAATAGACTTTCATTTTCACGGGCATATTATAGCTCTCTTAAGAACTTAGTCGTAAAGAAATTGTAATGAACACTTTGATCCTTGTATCAAAAATTAATGTGAAGGATCAAGTGGCCACCACAAGCTCGATCAATGTTGTTTGTGCTCCATCAATGCAATTTGTGCTCGGTGACTGAGGTCCAACTACGGAAAGTGACGTGATTGTCCAATAGTGTAAAAAAAATGATGCTCTCCCAACATGTAAAAAAAAGACCTCACTAGGACATCTATTGTGAGTGGAAGAGCATGGGGCGAGTGGGCACCCCTGATGCGATGTGTACCTCTTGTTGTTTCGCTTATAAGGAGACAACACTTCATCCATGCAATCCAAATTGGTGGGAGACCTCGGATATGCAAATATTGTCATAGAAAAGACCATGAGATAGAGTCGTAAGCTCTAGAACAATTCATCTTTCAAAAGAAGCTTTGATACTCTTAATGCGTTAGAAAGCAATGATTTTTGAGGTGGCGGCCCGACTATCGACAATGGATCATCCTATGATAAAAGACGCTACATAAATTGGACCAAGTAATTGAGCACCTCTCTTAGCTAGTTCGATAGTACCTTAGTATATGATAACAGATAAAGCAAATGATCGATAGTCCTCAATCTGCTCTACCAGCATGTATGTGTCATTGGATGTTTGTGCGGGGAATGGCCACATGCGATGTCTAGGCGAGCAGGGCACCTAGACAAGTATTTTGAGTGGCTTTTGAGTGAAATGACAACGGAAGTCTTGGGACACAACGGGACAGGTACGCAGGGCAGTGTCGTGCTTGATGTCTTGTGTGAGCGCTTGGGTAGGCATCCGAGGAGCTGGTGTTGGCCTTGCCGAATCACCTCTGCCCTACGAAGTCCAATGGATGCGTTCGACTTTGCCATCGGGGACATCATAATGCAGGAGGGGCATCCCATGGCGTTCGAGAGTCGAAAACTCAATGACATGGAACAACACTATGTCGTGCAAGAGAAGTAGATGACAATTGTCATCCATGGCCTAAGGACAAGGATATCTACTTGGATCTCACTTGTTAGTGAGGAGGGACAATGTCTCAATGAGGCTACTTCGAGACGCAGAAGAAACTCTCACCAAAGGAAGCAATGTGGCAGGATTTTCTAGCAGAACTCGATTATGCCCTCTACTACAAGCCCGACAAAGCCAACGCCATTGTTGATGCCCTCAATCGATGAGCGGAACTAGCAGCCAGTATTTCCTTTAAGGGAGACTTGAATGTCTGGATCAAGTTAGGGTTGATCTTCGATCCAACGCACAGAACCTCCTAGAGCAAGTCAAGGAGGGGAAAACTCATCGCTTTTGGGTTAAAGATTATCTCATTCTTATGAAGGGATACCTCTACTATGTCCCTCAAGCAGACAACTTGCGGTGAGAAATTCTGAAGGAGTGCCGCGACTCATAGTGGGTGGATCATCCTAGAATCCACCGCACCCTAGCACTTCTTGAAGAGCATTTCTATTATCCATGAATGGAGGATGACGTCGAAGCCTATGTGAAGAATTGCCTCGTCTGCCAATAGGACAAGCTCAAATAAAGCACTTGCTGGGCTTCTAAAACCCTTGCATATTCCAAAGCAGCTATGGAAGAATGTCTCCATGGATTTCATCACAAGATTGTCAAAGTGTCAAGAGCAAACACCATCATGGTGGTAGTTGATCAATTTTCAAAGTACGCCATTTTCTGCATGTGTTCTCCAAGTTGCCTAGCCACTGAAGCTATGAAACTTTTCTTCATATGATGAAGTTTTGGGCATTCCGCAAAGCATTATCAGTGATCGAGATGGGCGATTCATTGACAATTTTTGAAAGGAGCTATTCAAGATCTTGAGCTCCAACTTGCACTTTTCAACAGCACTTCACCCCTAGACCGATGGCCAAATTTGTTGGGATTGCCTTATGTTGCTCAAGGATTTCACTGGAAACTCTCCAAAACCCACTAAAAGGGCTTGTCTAGGTGTCCAACTAGCCAAGAACCACACGTGGCCGTGTCTTAGCGAAAGGCTCCGTGACATGTGTGGGTAGCATGAATAACAAGAACCTATTTAGGAGGTCAAAATCCTCTTTCCCACACGTCGCGAGCTCTCGAATTACCTTGTTCACATTGTCCTGTAGCATTGCTATAACATCTTATAGAAGAATGTGGGGACATCGTCAATAGATGCTTCCTCGTAAAGGGGTCAACCATTGACCGAAATGCCTCCTCCACTATGAAAACCTAAGATAGAAAGTAAGATTGTTCAAATCATGATACGACCTTGTCGGACCGTTGCATCAAGATGGTTGGCGTCTTCAGGGTGACTCAAATGTGAAGTGATGTTGCGCACAATTATTCATATATCATGGTGTGATGCATACATAATTATACAAATATATTATTATTTTTAGTTTATTTGTCATTATTTTTTCATAATATGCATTATTTTATTTGCTTATTTTTTATTTATTTCGAGTCATAAACTAAAGATATTTTTATTGATTTCCTGCTAACCATTTGTTATAGCTATTGCACGATAATGACAAACCAAAAATGAAAATTTTGCATAAATCACAACATTTTGTATTTTATAAAGTTTAATTACTTGAATATTACATTCGCATAAATAAGTGGAGCATTTCAATATGTTGTCTTCACATATTCACTTCTTCTTTTTTAACTTAACAATAATTTTTTCTTCAGTGACAAGTCAAAGGAAACTTTCTTCTCTCGAGCTGTAGGCACAGTGTAATGCCCCCAAATCTACACCCCAACCACGATATAATAAGTTGACCAAATTATTCACTAAATTGACCAATCAATAAAATAATAAAAAAATAGAAGACTTTATTGAATGAAAAGAGAATATCCAAATAAATAAAATGTGGAAATCTTAAACAAATAAAATTAGTGTCATAAAGGTAGTGCATCCGACGGACTCTACATGGTGCATCAGATGGAGTGTGATGAGCAAAACCTAAGTTGTGTGTGTGACGCAAGAGGACACCAGTTCTAGAGTTTCAAGTACAATGTCAACAAATCTCAAATTATTACCTAAACACAAAGCTCCAACCGCAAGTATACAATCTTTCTTATAGTATTTGATGGTTGAATCCATGGGAAAATCATACTTTCACTATCCAACTATGCTTTCCTACCACAAACCAAATCAAAGAGGGAAAATCTTGTGCAGAAAATTAGATGAAATGGAACTTGAATATGAAAAGAAAGATATAATAAAATATTTTTGTCGTTTCTAGTATTCAAAGTGAGCAGGAGCATAACAAGTGCGAAAGAAGAAGAATCACTCAAATATGAGAAATCACCAAGACATGGGAGTCATTTTCGAACTCTAACTTGCTATCAAAACATCAAACACAACCAATGATAACTTGAGATATGAAGATGACAAGCCCAGCTACCCTCGTAGTCAAGGCATGCAACTCAAATTCCTAGAGGTTTTCAAATGCAATCCTCGATGTATTGGACACCCTCTCTTCAATCTACTCTTGAAAAATGCTATGGTGATTGGCAACTAATAATCATATGATCTGGTGATCCACACTTATCACATCAGATCTCCTAAGAGAAGTTTCAGCAGCAAATACTCTCAGGTTTGGTGTATTGTTGTTTTGATTCAGACTATTCTTCTCGATGGGTCTTTGGATAATTCCCTCTATCCTGGTTGTAAACTGATCCCAATTTTCAACTCCTGGAATATTGATGGCTTGGGATTTCTATCGGTTAGTCCTGTCTTGCATCGAGTTATGATGATTCATGGTGACTTCCTCAATGAGTCTATATCCATCATCGACAATCTTCACCATGACCCTACCCCCAGCTGTTGAGTCTAGAGAACTTTTGCTTGCAGGTGCTAGTCCACTATAGAAAGTCTGAATCACCATCTATTTCTGAAATTCATGATGAGGACAGCTTCTCGACATGTCTTTAGACCTTTCCCTTGACTCACAAATGGTTTCATTTTTCAATTGGAGAAAAGATGTGATCTGATTTCTCATTTCCACTATCTTTCTAAGGGAAAGAATCTTGATAGAAAGACATCAACTAATTCATCACATGTCCTAATCGTTTCAAGCTCAATTGATCTCAATTAAGTCTAGGCTCAATCTCTAAGTGAAAATGAAAATAGTCTGAGCTTAATTGCATCACTTGACACATCATTGCTCTTGAATCTATCATAGATCTTCAAGAACATGATCAAGTGTTGATTTGGGTCTTTAATGGGCCGCGAAATTGGTTATATCCAAGAACCACAATAAGTGTAGGGTTCAACTGAAAGTTATTGGCATTGATTGCCGGTCGAGCTATCCCTGAGTTTAGTCCAACTGTTGTGGGTACAAAATTTTTGTAGGGGTCTAGTTGCATCAAGGTTAGTCATTTCAATCTGCAGTTGAGCAATATGAGCTCGTTGTCTAATTTCCCTTTGTGTTCTTCTCCTTATCCTGAAATTTCTTTCCACCTCAAAATCAAAGTCTCCCGATTCGTCGTCTGCACTATTAGAGCTTGGCATACATAGTTAGATGTAGGTGAAATATCTATCAATAATGTGGAAGACAGAAACTAAGCAAAAATGTGAAAGAACTAATTACAAAAATAAAAGCTATCAAAATGAAAGAAGAAAATTGGATTATAAACAATAATACTCGAATATAAACATGAAAGTGGATGATTCAACTCGGTTCGAAATAAAGAATTGAATATGAACAATAAAAAATTCTTCGGCAACGACGCCAAAAACTTGATGAGCAAAATCTAAGTTGTGTGTGTGACATCAGAGGACACCACATCTAAAGTTTCAAGGTGTGACGACTTTGAACCTAGGAGCAACCGAACGATTCCAACAAAGTCAACAACTCTCAAATTATTACCTAAACACATAGCTCCAACCACAAGTATATGATCTTCCTTGTAGTATTTTTAGGATCGAATCCACAGGGAAATCAGACTTTCACTATCCATCTACTCTATCCTACCACAAATCGAATAAAAGAGGGAAAATCTTGTGCAAAAAATTAGATGAAATGGAATTTAAATCTGAAAAGTAACATAAAACAAAATACTTTTGATGTTTTTAAGATTTAAAGTGAGCAGGAGCAGAACAAATGTGAAAGAAGAAGAATCACTCAAATATGAGAAATCACCGGGACATGGGAGTTATTTTCGAACTTTAACTTGCTATCCCAAGCACAACCAATGATAACCTAAGATATGAAGATGACAAGCTCAGATACCCTTGTAGTCAAGGCATGCAACTCAAATCCCTAGAGGTTTTCAAATGCAATCCCTCGATTCATTGGACACCCTCTCTTTAATCTACTCTAGGTACTCGTTGAGGACCTCTCTGCCGCACATAGATCCCTCTAAAAGGGGCTATACCTCTCGCCTCTTAGACATGGAATCCCTATTAATGTTGTCTCTTTTTTTTTATATCTTCACTATCCCCCAATGGATTCTTGCCACTTGTCCCCTGCCACCTGCTGCAAACAATGTCTACAAGTAGCAGAGGAATCTGCTGGATGTCCCCAAATGTGGCAAGGGAATCTGCAGTAGTAGGTAGTTGCAACTTTGTCTTTTAGCATTCCTTGGAAGGTAGTGACGTCAAGGTGTGAACGTCTATGCGGGTGCCCCTAGCTCCAGGGTTCAAGCAAAAGTGTAGGTTGACCTTCGCTAAGTTCTTGCAAGAAAATCAAACGTAATAACTCATAATCCCATTTAAAAGAGTTAGGGTGTGACAAGATGTATTCATATCCAGGAAATTCAAAAAATGCAAAAATCATAAAAATATGTGATGATATGCATATAAAGATACATAATTCATAATTAGAATGTGATTGGCATATGAAACTTAGGACTAAATTTCTTGTCATCAGATTGTACATGGTTCCAAATATTACTACAACCAAATAAAATGATGCTAAGACTCAAAGGCAGTGCATTGCATTGTTACCATCACGAGCACTTCATCACTGCACACACCATCAACACAACCATCTACCATAGGATTAGTTATCTACAAAATCAGATACAAGGGAAATACTATCCCATGTGTTTTTATGGCTAATATGTAAAGAACAAGTAGAAAAAAATCAAATAGAATAAACATAATCATAAAATGACGATCATGAACTCAACATCGATAGACAATAATAATGAGGATATAGACGAATCAATAATTTCAATCAAACGGGGCATCAAAATTATATAAATCAATAACATTTCTTTTGGGTTGATTTAGTATGAAAGAATATCAATATTAGTAAATGGTCAAGGGGCGATTAATCCAATACATTCATTATACGGTAAGACCAATTATCAAGGAAATGAATTTCAAAGGTCACATTACTTTCATGTGTAATCAATTCTCTAAGGCTAAATGGTAAGAAACAAA
Organism: Pontederia paniculata; assembly: GCA_001647135.1. Lineage (NCBI taxonomy): Eukaryota > Viridiplantae > Streptophyta > Magnoliopsida > Commelinales > Pontederiaceae > Pontederia > Pontederia paniculata. The sequence continues at coordinate 11,248 of LTAE01009383.1, forward strand.
TTTCGAAGTCAACAATATTTTTATTTTGTAAAAGATAATAATAACGATATGAATGAATAAGAGTTGAATCAAATAACGATAATAATAACGATCGAGTAACCTCAAGCCCTAAATCCAAGTGATTGCTTGTGTTTGTTGTTGCTACTATCACTACTCATGTTCGTGTTCATTGTCGTTGCTCCAGTTGCTCATGTTCATTGTTGCTGCTACTCGCCTTTGTTGTCGTCGTTGTTGCTCGCTTTCTTTGTTGTTGTTGTTGTTGTTGTTGTTGTTGTTGTTGTTGTTGTTGTTGTTGTTGTTGTTGTTGTTGTTGTCAGTGCTTGCTTTTGCCACTATCATTATTGCTGCTATCACTGCATGCATTGACCATCATCGTTGTTTTTGCTACTCACATTCGCCACCATTACTGTTGTTCGTGTTTGAAGTGAGCAAAAATATACATGTTGCACTCATGTCAATCACATTATTTTCTCATAATTTTGAATAAAATCATGCATCATGTTCATTAGTTTTGTTTATTATTCATTAATGGATCAGAAACTACCAAGTGTATCTTTTGGTGAATTTTCAGGGTAAAATCGTCAAATTTACAATGAACACATCAACTCTCTGATTGTAAGTCAATATCAAAGAGAACCATGAGAAACGGGTCATGTTAGCTTCATAAATGGATTGTGTTGAGAAAAACTAGTAAAGATGCATCTTTAATGTTGTAAACAAATCGCGCGCCAAATGAAAATAGGTCGTGTTTTTTTCACATCAAAATTGGTCCACGTTCAACATCGTGTCCAACTCAAAATGGAGCTGCTCGACTAATCTCAAGTCGCAACGTGTCGTCATATGGGAGAAACACAAGTCGCATCCAAGCCATGTTCAATTCAAACTCTATTAACTCAAAATGTGAACCATGTTATCTCGGACGCAAGTCGTGTTCTCTCATAATCAGTTATTCAGTTTGATTCGAAGGCTGATATGAACACTTAATGATCCATATTTAATCTTGAGCGACCAATCTAGAACACACCTTCAGAATTATCTCTATAAATAGATCTCATTGTAAACCTCAAAGGGTGGTCTCTCCCTCATATATTATTTTCTGCACAAATTTTCTAAAGACCATGGGGACACCTACTAAGGAGAGGAGAAGAAGACCCGAAGATGATGAAACTTTGCAAAATCTTTCTTTTTCTTTTCTACGAATAGTTTTAATTCTATGTTAGGGGGAAGATTGTATTGGACCTCTTTTATTTCTAGGATAATTTTATTCTGCAAATCTATGAACTTGCATCTCAAATTTGGTTATTAATGTTTATTGAGCAATTTCATTAACATTAATCGTGATATACTATTGATGGATTTACGTCGCAATTGAAATTATTTTCGAATTTTTATTGAATATAATATTGAATTATATCTCGGTTGCTAGAAACGGATCCGCACATATTTTTACGTGTTTTTAGTCGACGTGGGACTCTCCAATTACTTTTTCGGTCGTTTTAATATGTTTTGACGTGTCTTTTCCGCATTTATCTAGTTTGCAACTTTCGAATTGTGGATTGTCGAATCAATTTGTTCGAGGTTTTGACAAATTAGGGTTTGTGGTTTAAATGCATTTTAATTTAATTTAATTTGGGATCGATATGGTTCGCACATTCCTAGGTTAATATTAAATTAAAATAGTTAGGTCATATGCCTCGGAGTCCTTTAAAATTAATACAATCCTTTCATCATATGGATTGCATAATCAATTTAATTTGTTAATCCAAGAATTAACGGTGAGGAGATATAGTCCTAACCCAAACCAACTTATCAATTTGAGAAATCTTCAAAAAAAAAATATCTTTTTATTTTTCATATTTTCTTTTATTTTATCTCAAAATAATTAAAACTCCATCTTTTCAAGTTAACAAATAAGGTTTAGGGATTTAAAACTCATCCTCGTGGGTTCGACCTCCTTTCTCAACTTTAATGCATCATGTATGATAACAAGTGGAACTAAAACTAAAAGGACTACTTTGTGCTTGTTTAGGGCATAATAGATAACTCAAACCTAAAATATTGGCGAGTTAAGACTAATTGAATTCCTTCACTTTGTGAATTATTCCATGTCATCCTTAGACATAGAGGGATTCATAATTATGGTGGTGTAGACAAGGTTATTACCCTACTTCTGCATCCAATTTATTCGATATTACCCAATTATATTATCATCCTTATTTTTTTACTTTCTTTTCATTTACGCCTGAATTCTTTTCGAACTTGCTCAGTTTTCTGATTAGATCTAGATTGTGATATTACTAGTTGAGGGATCGACACTTTTCACTATTCTATCATTGATGTCTTCCATGTTAATGAGGTTCATTTGATAGCGTTAACAATCATCTTTGGATTATTAATATGTTTATTGGTGACATTAGAAGCATGTGAAGGCATGTGAGTGTTCAATAAAGGATCTACAACTCCTATTGGAGGGATGTCCTCAGTGACCAATAAAGAATGATGTAAAGTTTATGGCCACAACATGAAGAGAATGAGTTCTCTATTGGCATCATGTCTTCATTAGTCAAATTGATTGATATCGAGATTAGGGATCTAATATTCCACCATGTCCTATTTTCTTGATTTGGACATAAAAATTATAGAAGAATTATACAAATATGAAAATTATTTCAAAGTTTCATCGATTTTCATATCACTATGGGGCCTATATGATATATTGCTAGATGTAACTCTTGGCCTATAAGAGACTACACAATAAGTTGGGAACATCAATAGATGGTACTATTGATAATTGTGTAGTTGATTTATTAGACATATAGCTCTTATTACTGTAGTGATGTGAACCTAATGGGTTACACACAAACAAGACATAAAAGATGAATTTTGAATAGCGAATTCAAATATTCGATGAGCTATTTTAGGTGCCTAGCACATGCTTAATCTCATCACGTACATCATAATTGGATAAATATTTATTCATATGAGACATGGTAAATTGAGTTAATGCAAGTGGGAGTTATTGGTAAATAAGTATACCTTAACTCTAATTATCATGATTAATGGTTAATCGGATGGTCAAGGGCTGATCCAAGATATGATTTGATCATGACCACTAAAAGGGAAAAAGAGGTTGAGTTGGCTACAATAACCTCTCAATAAATATGTGAATTCTCTCTTGAGAATCATAAGAATTCCTCATAGAAGTTCTCCCTCATCTGAGTGCAAGATTCATCTTAGTCTTAGTGTGGATACTGTTAGAGGGATTACACTTTTGGTCCTTAGAGGATAATCAAGACGACATATGTTCCTATCAATCTAGTTAGGTTACGAACATCTCAGGTATGATTTGAACTATTTTACGTTAAATCAATTCTATAGATCCTAGATTGCATGATCATGATAAGAAAAATGTTTTCTTATATTCATGCAAGATCTTAAATGCCATCAAGGAGTTTACTGGATACTTAATTAGAAGCACCATATTTGACAAACCTATAAAGGAAGGTTTTAAAATGATCCAGACATGGTCCAACCTGAGAGAAAAGTTGGTATTCATTAAGTGGATAATGCAACACACATAGTTTCTCGATCGGAGGCCTTGAACACAAAAATGGAACAACTCATAGGAAGGGATACTACAAATAAGATAAACATTGTTACCTATGATTTTGCGGTGAAGGACACCCGAATCGTAAGTGCCCCATTAGGACAAATTCCTCTAAAGCTACTTGAAAAACCAACTTCATTGTTAATTTTTTTTTCAGGAACAACAACGCGAATAACTCCGAGTTCCAGCAAGGTCTCAGAATAAACCCAAATTATTCATGAGTCAACATGCTACAACAACATCCTCCTGTCTTCCAACCCTAACAATAATCAAAGACTAATTTGAAAGACATTATGGCGAAATTCATGACTATGGAAGAATCAAAATTCATAAATCAAGATGTAGCCATAAAAAATATGGAGACAAAGATGGGATAGCTGGTGAATATAATCTCTAGAAGACAACTGAGTTCCTTATCTAGTGACACAGATAAAAATCTAAAAGAGCAACCTAAGGCTATCACCACCAAGAGTGTACTTCAATTGGAGAGCCCTAGTCGCCTAACTACAAATGCACCAAAAATTGGAAATGAAGATTCAGAACCTATTGTCGAGGAGAAAAAGTCAACAACAAGTGAGTTGAGAGAAAGAAAGCACCCACAACTTCAACTTAGAAGCCAATCAGCCTCCCCTGTCCTTAGAAATACCATAATGAGAGGTTGGACAACCAATTTGCAAAGTTCTTGGAGGTGTTAAACAACTTCATATCAACATACCATTCTATAAGGCTCTTGGACAGATGCTCGGCTAGGCTAAGTTCCTCAAAGACATACTCAACAATAAGAGGAAAATATAAGAGATATGTCTTAATAAACTAACATCATAGTGTTGTTCTTTGTTACATAAGGACCTGCCATAAAGAAATTGAAGCTAGGAGCAGGAGAACTGTTGATGAATTCAACTAGTGTAACCTTGACGCTAGCATAAATCTCATCCCTGCTCTACCTATTTGAAGCTAGGAGTAGGAGAAGTGAAGGCAACATGTGTGCTACTGTAGTTTAAGAGTCGACTAGCTCTTTGAAGCTAGGAACGTAGGAGTACTCCAAAGGGCTATCGAGAAGGAACCTGAGCGGTACGCTCATCTAGAAGATTGGTCAAAGCCCCCTCGACATCCAGAAGAGTAGTCACCTTCTCTACTGTTTGTCAGGACAAATTTACATTGTTTCTAAACTATTTATCTTTCATGTTTTAATTCTGGTTTATATTAGTTTTAATTTTTAGGGTAAGATTTGTAACCCTTTGAAAATTTCGATATTAGTTTCACTATGTTTTTTCGTGAACATGATTTCCTGAGGCTTTTAATAAGTTTAATTGATCATTAACTATGTAATGTCATTAATTTTCTATTGCAATTCATGTCTTACTTTATTGATCCATTAAGGACAATTAGGTTTGTGGTATGTTAGACTAACTCGTTAAGGGTGGTTTAATAGTAATGAGGCAATATTTTGCATTCTATGTTGAACAAACTAAGGATAAATCATTAAGAAATATTCCGTTTGCTAAATATTAGAGTCTTTGGTTTACCCATTAGGGGAGATTCATATTATTGGTTTTCCTAATCCATCTGAAGAATTGATTGCTTGATTTCTTATTATTTGATTTTTGTGAAGGTTAACATGTATTACTCTTTATCATGACTATCATCCATGCCCTAGTCATCATTAGTATTAATTTCAAATGTTTGTTTTTCTCTAAAACTGAACCCAATCTAAATCTATATCGCCTCCTATTAACATCTGGATTACATAGTTCGTTAATTGTTCCCCATGGGATTGATTATTTTATACTCGTTATATTATATTACTCGAGTTTTAAATAAGGATTTAATGGCGGTGACACTCATCCATTCATTTCACTATGAGACACCCATATGATTGACCATCAATTTTTAAATATGTGGTCCAGATAAAACAACCTATAACCACCTAACTAATATGAAATAAAATATGATTTTAGATTATTTTAATCTGGACCACATATTTAAAAATTAACGATTAATCATATGGGTGTTTCACTGTGAAACATATGAAGGGTGTTTCACCTCCATTAAACCCTTTAAATAATGATCGAAGGATATAATAAAATTTTTGCCTTTGGACCAAATCTCATTTTTTATATCCTTTGATATGATAATAGTAGTTCTACAGTTTTGTCATGTTCGACTATGCAACTACAGGGATTTCACAGCATATCACTATCATAAGTTTTTGTTCTACTCTTCATAGTTTCTCTTGTGATCTGTGAGAGTGACACATCATGATTTTATGACCTGAATTATAATATTTTTTTACACATGTGCGATAAGTTAGAATTGATCATGGATCCGATATGGTCGTATCAATGAATACAATCGACCAAAAATCTAGATAGGTTAGCCAATATGGTCATACTCGTCATTACGGGCTGACCGAAATATTATTGGTCATATACATTCTCAATTCGATACGGTCGTGTTCATAAATATGGTCAGCCTATAATCTTATGTTATCCAATACGACCATACTTGTTGATACGAGCTAATTAAAATCTTGTCAGACATAAATCCATTTGAGCACTCTCACTCAATTCGGTCGCATTGATCAATACGACCAACTATATTGATGCTCCTACACATTATAGTCGATAGGAAAAAGTGTTTCAAGTATCCACTCTTGAATTCTTTATATCAACTAAGAGTTGCACCATACTACTATCAATCGATTATATGATTTTCAAGTCATTATAATCTTTGAATTCATTGAATACCGAAAGATAACTAATAGGATAATAAAGATAAAATGAAATATGAGGAATGACATGCTATACCTATCCATTGGAATTATTATTACTTATTTACCGATACTGAGGGGCAGGTTGTGTAGCTGAAACCAACATAGTGAAACTACACGACCGGTGAAAATAAAACGCCATCGTTATTGTTCCTGTTGTGCGGGACTCTCCACCTCATTCAATGAAAGTGCATTCCACAAAGGTGTGTGATGCATCCTTCCTTAAAAGAAGGGCATTTGTCATGGTTTGATTCTCCACTGATCATCGACATAAAAATGTATTATTTTCATGGCATACCTGTTGAATCTAGGATCCCGAGATTATTTTGGTGATCACAAATTTGAGAGGGAACTTAGTCTGGACTAATTAGCTTGTTGAACTGATTTCTAAAAGACAGATTTTCGAGTTCAGAGAATGATAGGTCGACCGAAGTTAAAGAACAGACGATCTATGCACATAGAAGACATATCAGAAGAACCCTATGTGTGCAGTGGCCGTCCAAAGCATATGAAGTGGTCGACCAATGTTGACGACAAAGATCTGAGAAGAGGAGTCAAAGACTGAACGGTCGACCAAAGATATTGATAGGACGATCGAAGACAAAGGCTGAACAAGAGAGGTCGCCCAATGAAGAACAGTGGGCAACTGATGGTTTCACACTTATAGAAAAGAAGATGAAGTTCGGGCAGTCCAAGGAGAAGTGGACGCCCGGTGAAGAGACTTAGTCGAAGAGGGTTCTTGGCAAAGGGAAGGAGAGGTCGTCCGATGTTGAAGAGAGGACGACCGAAGATCTGAGGATGAAGGCAATGGACGTCCAAATGTTTCAGAGTGAAGACAGTGGACGATCGGGAGATTGCCAAGGCTGGAGTGGACGTCTGAAGGCTCATGTGTTGAAGCAACGGACGACCAAAGCTAATGAGAGGATGAAGATCGATCGACCGGAGATGGAGTGCGGACGATCGATAGATTTCAGATGAAGACAAAGGTCGTCCGGAGTACTTGTGAGAAGACAAGTGGATGTCTAGAAGTTTGTTAGATCTGAGATGAGATGAGGATCGAA
>LTAE01009384.1:6644-18684 GCA_001647135.1 Pontederia paniculata
GAAAGAAGTTCTGGTGATGAGTGCATAATTGAAGGGCATGCTAGAAGTAGTTATTTTGCAGGGTGGAAACTATGGTCGAAACCCTTTTATTTTCTGAGTTTTGCTCTAAATATTGCTTGAGGACAAGCAAACATCTAAGCTTGAGGTTGTTGATGCATGCATTTTACAACATATTTTAAGATTTGCATTAGACATTATTCTGAGTCATTTTCATATTGCATGCAACTATTTTCTACTTTATTTGATTCTATTCTTTCAAGTCCGAAATCTACTCTTGTTTGGTGTATTTTGTAGGAAATCACATGGAAAGGTGGAAGAAGGATCAAAATCAACTTAAAACTGCAAAGGAGCATCGTCATGAAGGAGAAACCAACTCTTGGACTTCGTCACGGGCTGTGACAAGTCGTTACGGGCCGTGATGCGTCAGTTAGCAGCAGCGAAAAACCGTGGGTACCGAAAGCAACAGATTCCAACTCAAACGTTACGGGCCATGACAGATGGTCACGAGCCATTATATTGTACATCACGATCGCAATGCACATATCACGACGCTTGCCGAGAGCCTGCAACCTAAAATCAGATTCATCACGAGCCGTTACAATATTTTATGGGTCGTGAAGGGTCATATCACGGATCGTCACTTCATATCATGGCGTCGACAGCAGCAACAGATAGTCCAAAATTATTATAGTCCGTTATACATTGTTACGGGCCATAAGTTATGAAGAATATGAGAGTAGCACCTATCCGGTGCCTGGGTTACGGGCCGTGATATTTCATCACGGGCCGTGATAATTCGAGGAATTATGAAGACACCTATACTTACGAGCCGTGTCATACTATCACGGGCCATGATGAAGTTACGCAGATCTATATGTTCGCGATTTCAAGATGATTCGACGTCTAGGAAGTTTGAGATTTTATTGAAGACTTTAAAGATTTGATTCCTATCATATTTCTAAGGATTTGCATAAGTTTTATTGGACTCTCATCATCACCATTGATTGAGGAGCAGATTTGATCCAAGGGTTCACATGTAATGCTGATTCAACCCTAAGAAACCCTAGGGTATAAGAGACTTTGTCTTGAACTTGAGAAAAGGGAGCTAGAGGGCAGACGAGAAGATTGAAGCCATCAACCAGAGCAAGAACGCTAAAGAGCATAAGATATTCCGAACGTTTGCTGAGGAGGAGAAGGAAGTCATCTGTTAAGGAGTCTGCTCGGATTCTGTTCAACTCTCTAATGAACTATTGATTTGCAATTCATGTCCTGCGACGCTGATTCGTTAAGGGCGTTGTCGTTTGTGGTCTATTAAGTCAACCGTTAAGGGTTATTTAATAGTCTAGGGAAACAACTTAGTGCATCTTGTGTTTTCTTCTTGAGAGTAAATCTGTTAAGGGGTATTATCTGGAAAGATTAATATAAGATAGTTGAGTTACCCGTTAAGGGAATTCATACCTTAAGTTTGCCTAACCATCTGAAGAACCAAGAGTTAATTTCGACGTCATATATGTATGTCGTATAGAGTTCTGAGTACTCATATGAAATTAGCATCGTCTAGGCCCTAATCCTCATCACTTTCATTGTATTTAACTATTTTATTTTATTTTGTTTAGTTTTTGAAAGTTCACAAATCACCCATCTTTTGTTTGTCTCCTATTAACCTCTAGGATTAGATTGTTACTTAGTTCTTCGTGGGTTCGACATTCTACTCTTTCACTTTATTACTTGTTTGACTAGTGCACTTGCTAGCATCCAATTTTGCATGTGTCAGCATTTTTCGCATCATCTTGCAAAGGTCTATTGGCATTTGTGTTCGCCATTTCAATCTTTTGTCTAGCCACCTGAGCTCTTCTTCTCAATACTCTTTGTGTCCTTCTTCTTATCCTGAAATTTCTCTCCACTTTAGGATCAAAGTCTCCCAATTCGTCCTCTGCACTACTAGATCTTGGCATACACAGTTAGAAGTAAGTGCAATATCTAGTAATAATGTGGAAAATTGAAATCAAGCAAAATGTGAAAGAATTAATTAAAAATAAGAAAGAAAAGCAATCAAAATTAAAGAAGAAAAGTGAATTATAAACAATGATACTCGAATATAAACAATGACAGTGAATAATTCAGCTTGGTACCAAACAAAGAATTGAATGTGAAAAATTAAAATTTTTTTGGCAACGACGCCAAAAACTTGATGAACAGAAATTCGTGTGGCAAAAATAGAAGTGGTACCAGGTTTTAAAATATCAAGCTTGACAACTCTAGACTGGGGGCACCTAGACAAAAACAAACAGTCAACAAGTCTTAAAAATTAACCTAAACACACAACTTCAACCGCAAGTATATGGTTATCCTTGTAGTATTTTATGGTCGAATCCATAGGGAAATTAGAATTTCACAATTCAATCACTGTATTCTACCACGAACCCGAATCAATGGGAGAAATATTTTGTGCAAAAAGTTAGATGAACTAGAACTAAAATTTGAAAAGATAAGTAACCAAATGTTTTTGGTGTTTTTAGATTTAAAGTGGGTAGAAACAAAACCAACACGAAGGAGATTGAATCACTCAAATAGGGAAAATAGCCGGGAAATGGGAATCATTTTCGAATCCTACTTGCTAATGAACATATGAAGCTCAAATAATGTTGACTTGAGACATTAAGAAATCAAATTCAGCTACTCTCGCAGCCAAGGCTTGAACTTAAATCCCTAAAGGCTTCTCGCATAACTCTCTCGATGCTATGTATAACCTCCCTCCAATCAACCCTAGGTATTCGCGGGAGCCTCTCGGTCTCACACAAATATCTTAGACGAAGGGGTTTAGCCTCTTGGTCTCAATCCCATGTTGATATCATGAAATCCATACTTCGTTAAAACCCTACTCCCCTCTTGGATCCTTGTAGAGTCCTTACAACAAAATCCTTCCCTCTCAGATCAGGGTTGCTAGAAGATACAGATGACATTCCAACTATGGAATACAAAAATAAGAACTAGCTACTACTCTACCTCGATGGAGAAAGTTTAGCCTCTCGGTCCCAACCTTCCATCGAGGGTAAAACAACAAATAGCTCACAACATTCAAATTCAATATGTGCAAAACACCATAAGTAAGAACACCATTCTATATATTCCCAAATGGAATGAGTTGAGCCTCTCGATCCCAACCTTCCATGGGATTATAGTTTGGAGTTCGCAGCATAAAAATCAGCACATATACAAAGTACATAACACAAGGAAGGATTGAAAAGTCGAATGGAAACACAAATGCATTAAAAGATAAGTTCATACAACAAGTAGGTATTCTCAAATCATTCCATGTCCAAGCCTAAATGTTTAGCATCTAACAGTCATCACACAAATCAAAACTAGGATAATACAAGAGTTCATCATTGAAAATTAATACAAGTAAGAATCACAAAGTATAAACCAATGATATGTGCAAAACACCATAAGTAAGAACACCATTATATATATTCCCAAATGGAATGAGTTGAGCCTCTCGATCCCAACCTTCCATGGGATTATAGTTTGGAGTTCGCAGCATAAAAATCAGCACATAATCAAAACTAGGATAATACAAGAGTTCATCATTGAAAATTAATACAAGTAAGAATCACAAAGTATAAACCAATGATATGTGCAAAACACCATAAGTAAGAACACCATTATATATATTCCCAAATGGAATGAGTTGAGCCTCTCGATCCCAACCTTCCATGGGATTATAGTTTGGAGTTCGCAGCATAAAAATCAGCACATGTACAAAGTACATAACACAAGGAAGGATTGAAAAGTCGAATGGAAACACAAATGCATTAAAAGATAAGTTCATACAACAAGTAGGTATTCTCAAATCATTCCATGTCCAAGCCTAAATGTTTAGCATCTAACAGTCATCACACAGATCAAAACTAGGATAATACAAGAGTTCATCATTGAAAATTAATACAAGTAAGAATCACAAAGTATAAACCAATGATACCCCCCAAAAACTCTGCACGAAAACCTCTTTCTTCAGCTCTAGTTCTTCTCTTCCTTCAGCAATGGCGACGGCTCCACTCGACACCTCCTCTCAGATGCGGAACGAAACCCCTTCTTCTCCTTAACTTTGCCTTTTTATCCTCTTCCTCTCTTCCAATAATTAGATGCCACTTGTCCCTTGCATAGCCCTGCAAATATTCCTTGAAAACTTCCAAGGAACCTTCTTCGTTTGGACCACAAAAGATGGCAGGGAAATCTGCAGATTCTGTTTCATATTTGTCTTCTAGTGGCATTTGGCATGTAGTGGCACGTAGGTACCCCCAGGTCTAGTCTCCAGTACAGGTACCCCCAGGTCCAATTTCCAGCACAAATGTTGTTTGGCCTTGGATAAATTCCTGCAAGAGAAATCAAGCATTAATCATTTAGATCTTTACTCAAAAGAGTCTTTTGAACGAAAAATATGTATTTATGTCCAGGGAATTTCAAATGATGCAAAAGTAGTAAAAATGTGTGGCAATAAATGTAAATGATGCATGATTTCATGAAAAAGTGCAACTTTTGCATATGAAAATGGTGAGTGAATTCATTGTTATCATTACTTCTCAGTAGTTTTTTTTTCTCTTCTTGAATTCTCTTTATGGTTCGTAATAGCAATCTTCTTTAGGATATTCATATCTTGGCAGACATTGTTTAATATTAGGAGCACAATAAAAGGAAAGAAGAGAATAAAATGAAACTATAGAGAAATGTTTACATGTTAGACTAAACTACTTATAATATTCACAATGTAAATTATGAATTTAACTAACTAAGTGATTTTTCTATAAAAATTGGCAATTGTTCCCTCGACAGCCATGCCAAAAACTTGATGTGTGTTGTCTAGTGTTAAATTAAAATCAGATATGTGAATAGGGTTTTGACAATATATATGTTGGATAATGACAAACAACAAACTATTAGATTTAAACCTAAGACAACACAATGATGTTCCAAATGCACAACGATCGATTGCAGTACTTCAGGTATCAAATCCACAAGGAAGCTAAAACAATTATAGAGACTAAACCACTCAAATCTAATAATAACAATCTAATCCTTGATAGAATGATGGAGATGGACTAAGAAAAAAGGAAAAGTATCGACTAACTAATTTTTGTGTTTTCAAAAGATTTGAGAAATGAAATAAAAGTGACAACAACTAAGAAAAGTCGGGAATGCAACAGGAATATGAGGAACCTTGGAGTTAGTATGTTTTGGGGATGTAGGATTGAATCATCATTATCGTGCAAGGTTTACATACTATATCGAATTTCAATGAACAGACGAATCACGGATTCCTTTTGAAGGACCGATGCATGCATTTCAAAACATATTTTAGGATCTGCATTAGGCACGATTTTGAGTCATTTTGGCATGACAATTTATATTTTGATCTTTATTTGTTCATTGATGCGAAAAATACTGACATGACCAAATCAGATGCTAGCAAGTGCACTAGTCGAACAAGTAATAAAGTGATAGATTAGAGTGTCGAACCCACGAGGAACTAAGTAACAAATCTGATCCTAGAGGTTAATAGAAGACAAACATAAGATGGGTGATTTGTGAACTTTCATAAACTAAACAAACTAAAATAAAATGGTTAAATATAATGAAAGTGACGAGGACTAGGGCTGGACGATACTAACTTCAGATGAGTACTCAGAACTCGATACGACAGACATATATGACGTTGAAATTAACTCTTGGTTCTTCAGATGGTTAGGCAAACTTAAGGTATGAATTTTCTTAATGGGTAACTCAACTATCTTATATTAATCTATCCAGATAATACCCCTTAACAGATCTACTCACAGGAAGAAAACACAAGATGCACTAAGTTGTTTCCCTAGGCTATTAAACCACCCTTAACGGGTTAACCTAATGGACCACAAACGACAATGCCCTTAACGGATCAGAGTCGCAGGGCATGAATTGCAGATCAATAGTTCATACTCAGAAATCTCAGACAATCATGTTCATGAAGAATCAATTAAAATAAATATTACGAAAACTGCACAGAGTCTGTGGTAGCAATGTTATCAAAGAAAGGTAACTAATACAAAAAATATCCAGAATAAATTGTTCTAATTACAGAATAATTCGTCCAAATAGATAATGGAACAAGAAAGGTACTCCTATGGAAAGTTGAACAAAATCCGGGCAGACTCCTTAACGGATGACTTCCTTCTCCTCCTCAGCAAACCTTCGGAATCTCTTATGCTCTCTGGCGTTCTTGCACTGGTTGACGACTTCAATCTCCTCGTTTGCCCTCCAGCCCCCTCTTCTGATTGTCCACAAAGTCTTTATATACCCTAGGGTTTCCTAGGGTTGGATGTTGGCTTCTTGTGATTAAGTTCTCTTTTCGCGATAAAGGGCTATGATAAACTCTTCTCAACTCATTCAAATATAGACCACATCACATATACAAAGTCTCTGAATGAATAGGTTTCTTTCTGGCCATCGAATCTTCTTGTAATCAACATGAATTCTCATCTTCGTAAATGTCTCACGGCTCGTGATAGTATATCACGCCCCGTAACGGTCTTTCACCACCTGTAACTCGAGCATGATACAATTCTGTGCTTGTAATATCTTTAACTTATGGTCCGTTAAAGTGGTTCACGACCCTTAACTTGAGTTCTTCGGAAAAGACCACAACTATCGAGGTCGTGATATGTGTTACACTCCGTGATGTCTCTTTGTACAACCCGTGATACACCATCATGACCCATAAAAAGTCCGTTGGGCTGAATTTTGCTTGTTGTGGGTGTTGTGACGATCAGTAACGCGTTGATGTTCTTCACGACCAGTGACGGATCTCACGACCCGTGATGAATCCTGGCAGATTGTAGTAGCTGATCTTCTTACGGTCCGTGATGAAGCATCACGGCCCGCAATGGTACTGTGGCCTTTGTTGCTGCTAAGGTTGGCTTCTTCACAGCCCGTATCGAGTTGTCACGGCCCGTAAGGAACACTGGAGTTTGTGATTTCTCTCAGTAATTCGAGACTTTTCTAAATTTAGTCCATCTGAGCTCTTCAAGCCTTTCCTGGTGATTTCTTGCAAGATTACACCAAACAAGAGTAGATTTTGGACTTGGAAGAATATAATCAAATAGAATAGAAATAGATGCATGCAATGATAGAATAATCCAGAAACATGCCTAATGCAAGCCCTAAAATATGTTATAAATGCATGCATCATTCATATTATTTCAAGTCCGAAATATACTCTTGTTTAGTGTTTATTTTGTAGGAAATCAGCTAGGGAGTCTAAGGAGAGGCTTAAATGGACCAACATCGCAAAGGAGCTTATTCACGATAGAAGATCACAATTCCAGGAGCCATCACAGGTTTTGATAGACCATTACGGTTCGTGATGAAGTGAGACCAGCTGAATAAAAGCCCATTACGAGCCGTCACGCAAAATCACGTCCGAGATAACGATCAAATTTCGAGTTCCCAGATCATCATGGGTCGTAACAACATATAATAGGAAATTACACTATAATTCACGGAGTGCGACAAAACATTACGACTTCGACAGCAGCGACCATCTATGATGAAGTTTATCATTACGGGCCATGAGACAGTTACGAAGTTCATACTTTCGAGAGAATTGGTATAATTTGATGGCCAGAGAGATTCCTATCTAATTGGAGGCTTTAGAGGTTCAAGGTACTTCTGACTATTTGGAAGAGTTTTATGGGATTATCATCACAATCATTGACTCGGAGGTAGATTTGATCGGAAGGCTCACATGCAAGTATCACCTCCAACTCTATGAAACCCGAATATGAAGAAGGGTAAAAAAGACTTTATCTTCAACCTGAGAAGAGACGCTAGGAGCCGTCAACCAGAACAAGAACACCAATATTGAAGGATTATTATGAAGGATTGCCGGAGAGTAGCCGGGACCAATACACTCGTTAAGAAGATTGATTGGCGCCCCTTCATCATCTGGACGAGTAATCTTTTGTCTATTTTTGTTGGGACGAATTATATGACACACTAAAGACAATTTATTTTGCATATTCTCTGCATTAATTTTCTTCTTTGATAGGATTGACATTGCAGAACTTGTATAGTTTTTTAGATTGTTCTTTGAATTGTTTATTTAGAACATGATGGCCGCAAAATCCTGATTGTATTGTATTGATCATTAATTGTGTAGTGTGGCCAATTTATTTGCAATTCATGTCCTGCGATTATGATCCGTTAAGGATGTTATCATTTGTAGTATGTTAGGTCAACCCTTTAAAGGTGATTTAATAGTTTAGGGATACATATTACTGCATCTTGTGTTAACTTCCTGAGAGTAGATCTGTTAGGGCCTGTTTGGTACAGGAATAAGAGGGGAATAATCTTCTTATTCTTGTATTTTCATCCAAACAACTATAGAACAGTATTATTCTTACCTTTTTCCAAACCACCTTGAAGCCCGTGAAACCACCCGTTTTTGCCCATTAAACAAGAACAATTTGTTCTTGCTAATAGCAAGAACAAATTGTTCTTTCATTTTTTTGCCTTTTCTTAACTTACTTTATTAAATTATTTTATATTCATAATTATATAGTTAGTTAATTATAATTATTTTTTTAGCTTTTTATAATTTTTTCATAAAAGTGTGACATTATAGATGAAAAATAAATAAATATAATTTCATAAATATTAATAATTAAGTATTTAATTAAATTATTAGGTGATAATAAATTATTTTAAAAATAGAATGAAGAATCTTAAGTATTCATTGCAAATATTAGTTAATTACTACAATCTTATAATTATTTAGTAGTAATTAATTATTAATTATTTATAGTTAATGCTAACAACTTTTATCGTTATTTAATTGAATAACAAGAAATATATTAATTAATTATAGTTAATACTTTCTATAAATCCCTAATTATATTTAATAAAAATATACAATTAAATATTAAATTTATTTTTTTCTCAATTCAAGAAAACACTATATTTTTTTTGTGCTAGCAATTATTTTAAATTGCTTTATCAAATCATTTCATATTTATAATTATATAATTAATTAAGTTTTTAGCATCTTATAAATTTTGCACAAATAGATGGAAAATAAATAATATTAATAGTTAATTATTTAATTAATTATTAGGTAATAACATGTTATTCAAAATAGAATGGCAAAAAAGATTAACTAGTTTTATTTAATCTTAATTAGAATTAGTGCCAATAGTTTTATCGTTATATAATTAAATAATTAAAATTATATTAATTAATCATAGTTAATATTTACTATAAACCCTTAATTATATTTAATAAACATATATAATAAAATATTAATTTTATTTTTTCTCACTTCAATCAAATATCTGATTTTAATTATTACAATACCAACTAATTCATCCAAACACCTTACTAGAATATCACCATAAGAATATTTCACTTATATTCTTTCCACAAGAACAAAAAAGGAATATTCCCTCTAATTCCCATTACCCTTATTCCTTTACCAAACAGGGCCTTAAGGAGTAGTCTATGAATTGTTTAGCATAGAATAGTTGAGTTACCCAATAAGGGAATTCATAAATTAAGTCTCCTTAACCATTTGAAGATTCAAAAGTTGATTGTCATGTCATATGTGTTTGCTGTATAGAATTCTAAGTACTCATCCTAATCTTATTATTGTCCAGGCCCTAGTCATCATCCATTATCATTGTAATTGTTTTTATAGATTTTGTTTTATGAAGAAATACCAATCTTTAACCCTATGATTGCCTCCTATTAACCTTTGAGATTAGATAGTTAACATTAGTTCCTCGTTGGATCGGTAAATTTTACTCTTTACACTTTATTACTTTAACAATTAGTGCACTTGCTAACATGTATTTGCCTGTAGTGGATTTTTCGAATCAAGTTTTTGGCGCCGTTGCTAAATAGCTTAGTTTTTAATTATTCTAATTTTATGTTACTTTCAGACTTTTCTATTTTCTATTTTACTTATGGCTATGTAGTTTGTAGGAAGATAACTCATATCGCTGGCCACCAACTATGGAGAAATCAAGCCAAAGCAATTAATGAAATACTAGAAGTTCGAGGGAACCATTGAATTTTGATCTTGAGATTGAAAGATTCATTCGTCGATTGAGAAGAGAAGTAATAATGGCTGACAATGAGAACATCGAACATATCGAAGATAATAAAGAAGAATTAGAGATGACAATGAGGGACTATGTCTCATTGAAATACACAGATACTGAATCAAGCATCATGCTCTGAGAACCAACGATCGTACGGATGATCCAATCATCACCGTTTGGCAGGGGCATTCAATGAGAGCCCTCATGATCACTTAGACATATTTTTGAATATTTGCAGCACTTTTAAGTGCAACAATGTTTTTAAAGATGCTGCTCACTTACGAATATTTCCCTTTCCCTTGCGAGATAAAGCATTTACATGGCTTAAGACATTACTTGCAGGTTCAGTGAGGACTTGGGCACAACTGATCGAGAAATTCATCAACAAATATTGTCCACCTCAGAAGTCCTCTCAATTGAGAAACAAACTAAGATCCTTTAGGCAGGAGGATGATGAAACATTATTTGAAGCATGAGACTGATTCAAGGTATTAATTGTTGATGTCCCCGATCATCGAATTCCTCTGTGGGAGCTACTAGAGGGCTTCTACAATGGACTTTACCAGAGTGACAAGGATAAATTAGATGCTTCAGCTGGGGGCATTGTCATGGGAAAAAAGCTCCCGGATGAGATTTATGAACTTATCGAAGTTGTAGCACTCAACTCTTGGAGGACTAAACCTCTATTCAGAAAAGAGGAGTCCACGACATGAGAAATGATGATGTAGTGGCTCAGCTGGAGTCATTAAATAAGAAATTGGCTATGTTCATGAGCATGGCAAACCCAAACAACACAAGTGGAGGAGCAAACAACAACAAGAACTGTCCTGAAGGTCATCCCTCCAATGAAAACATATTTGAAAACACTAACTTTATTTCCAATTCTTTCAGTAATCAAATAATAGAAAACACATACAATCTAAATTGGAGAAATCACCCAAACTTCTCATGGAGACAAAATCCAGGATAGCAGCCTCCCCAACAACCTCCACAGGCT
Source organism: Pontederia paniculata (assembly GCA_001647135.1). Classification (NCBI taxonomy): domain Eukaryota; kingdom Viridiplantae; phylum Streptophyta; class Magnoliopsida; order Commelinales; family Pontederiaceae; genus Pontederia; species Pontederia paniculata. The sequence goes on from LTAE01009384.1 coordinate 17,775, forward strand.
GGATACTAGAGGCAGCAATTTCAACCTCTTCAGAATTTAACACCTTAAGAGAACAAGAGTAACTTGGAGGAGCTGATGACAAGGTTCATGTCAGTTACGGAGTACCAAGATAAGAAACAATGATGCATCTATTCGAAACTTGGAAATTCAAATTGGACAAATAATAAATTCACTAGAGAAGCGCACACCAAAATCTCTACCGAGCAACACCGAGAAGAATAATGTCATCCTCCAGAAAACTTGATCGATAGGGCGTAGATTAGAACCATTCTACCTAAACCTTATCTTCTTAGTTAGATTTTTCTTTTTCTTGAGTCATCTTAGAATCTTGGTCGAGTCATCAGGGCGTAGGTTTCCTTAGACACTCAAGTTTTTCGCCCTAGCAACTGCCTACTCTTGGTTACAAGTTGTTATACACCATCATGGGTCGTGAGACCCTATGCCATGCCCTGTAAAAAGACCATCATGGCCAGGAACAATTCAAGTTCATCGGCATTGGAAGCCATCACATTGCGTGATACCGACCCATAATACCTAAAGGCCTTTATATCCATTCGAATTCGCGAGTTGTGACACCTCATCACGAACTTGGCAGTGATACCCTTTCCTGACCTTATTTGTGTCATGAACCGTGACTATATGTAATGGACCGTAAATTGAATTTTTGAATTTGTAGTTGACACATAACGAGCTGTGACATTTCATCACAGACTCGACAATTGGACCTTCTACAAGCCACCAAAATGTCACAAACCATAATTTTCTTTCACGGGCCGTAAGCCATTATTTGAACTCATATAACCTGCAACGTACCCAATTCATGGGCTGTCATCATTGTTGAATCTAAGATTCCGAGATTGTTTTGGTGATCACAAATTTGTGAGGGAACTTAGTCAGTACTAATGAACTT
>LTAE01009386.1:6370-18682 GCA_001647135.1 Pontederia paniculata
CGCCACCCGTGTCCAAGTGGAACATGGCTGGTAGCGCGGCGCATCGTTTCTGGTGATACACAACCCGCGTCTAGGCGACACGGTCCGTGTTCACCGGTCATCCTCCGTCGGTGGCGCAGCACGGCCTGCGTCTGAAGGACGCGGCCCGTGTTCGTCTGACCGTCATCATTAATTTTCTTTATATTTTGCTGAGTTACAAAATAACATAAATCTTTAAAGGGTGTCCTTATAACATGGAGATCTATGTTCTTAATCAGGAATTTGCATCAAAATTAAGGAGATATGCTTTTACTTGTTTTCATAAATAAATATATTAAAAACATGTAAAATAATAGTCTTAATTCTCTATTAATCCTAAAGTAGGATTTCTATCAATAAATTATAGCATAATCATAATCTTCTTTCTTTCATGAAAATAATCAAATAAATAATACTTTTAATCATCATAATTAAATCATTAAAAAGATGTAGAGAAATAATTCCAATCAATAATCTTAGTATAAGAATTAAACTTCTTTTCTTTCATGGAGATGATAAAACATGAAGAGGTAGATAATCTCATCTCTTCTATAAACCCTAAGACATAATCTTTATCAATAATCTTATAAATAAACATCATCTTCTTTTACTTTCATGAAAATATCAAAAACAGGTAGAGATAGATCATCCTATCTCACCTACAAACCCTAAGGGTCCTCCTTACATACCTTTTTCGCTTTCCTAGGCTTTTCTCTATGATTTTCCTTAGATCTTAGATCCTTCTTGTTCTTCCTCCATGTGGCTCTTCATTGCATCCTCTCCTACATTATCCCTATGGTATGAGGCCATGAGAGAAGAGAGAATAAAGATAAATTATTTTTGTCTTACCTTAGGGGAGAGGAGGTGAGAAGGGAGAGGGAGAGGAGAGAAATTCTTCTGAAGGCTTGAGGGAAAATTATGAGGGTTTGAGATTTCTCCTTGAGGCTTTGGGGTATTTATAGGGAAAAGCCTAAGGTTTTGTTGGAGTTGGATTTGAATTTAAAAATCTATTTTAAATTCAAATTCGTATTTAAATCTAAATCTAAATATAATCTTTTCTTTTTTCTTTTCTTTATTTTTCTTTCCTTTTTATCTTTTGAAAATTCTAGGCTTTACATTATAACCTCCTTAAAAATAAATTCGTCCTCGAATTTAAACAAATTCTAGGCTTTACAGATCTCCCTTGTTAAACTTTGGTCAAAGCATTGTGGTTCATTAGGTGCTTCTTCCTTTGTAGCACCATTTTATATTCATCTATAATAAATATGAGTCGTACTGTAGATGGTTAGAAATTCAAAATACATCTAAAGACTTGCCATAATATAGTTACAGTATTCGTTGATTTCTCATGACAATTATATATAAACTTTAGATATAGACAATCGAGACAAATAAAGGCCAACATTAAGCTTTGATGCTTAATTGTAACACCCTCGAATTTCACACCTTATCCTCCAAAGGGAAAGACTCAAACGGCGCTACGACATTCATAGTGCAATGACAATCATACATAAATCATGCAACAAAAACATAACAATTACACTTATCGATTGACTATTAACAGGAGAGCAATAAAATAATATATAACATATTATCAATTAAGAGATATAAACTACTCTCATAGTGAAAACTTCTATATAAAACATAAATGGCTCAATGTCTAAGGTACATAAATAAATTCATGTTGATCCTTAATGCATAGTTCACTCAATTGATACATCAATAGCCGACACATAAGTTTATAATAATAAGCCCATAGATTAACATAAACTCAACCCTAAGACTCAATAACATAAATGTGAAATAGAAACTCAATAACACCTAACATGTGCAATCATTCGTCACGAGCAATGCCGCCACAAATGTTAGTCCGACCCACCTCTACCAACCTATAATATAGAGACGAATATCTCGATAAGAGTGTATAAAGGTCGGCACAATCCTGTAAGAGATGATATGGAAAGCATACAATTCGTCAATATATAAATAAAGTTCATTAGTTTTAAGAATGTAATATTCTAGCATATTCATATAATTCAATGATTATCACTTTATAATCATTATCAATATTATCAATTGCAATATCAATCATGGCATGAACATCAATAGTGTCATTTCACATTAATGCTTAATTCAATACAATACAATAAATAAATTCATGTCCAATTTGATTTAGTTGAACTTTATCTTTCTACTTCATGTTCAATGGTTCAATATAATTTAATCAATCAATCAAGTTTGAAGATTTTTATTCCATGTTGTATCGAAGTTACATCGATTAATAAGGTTAGTTATGCGAAAGTCACCATGTGCACGTGAGTGGCTTCTCCAAAAATAACTGTGTTCCTATGTTTGAGGCCAATTAATTAATTAATTTACAGACAATCTATTTGATAATATGCTAAAGCCAAATATTTCTTTGTGCTGATTTCAATCAATGAATTAAATCTTATTTATGGCTGAGCATGCATCTTGATGTCTATGTGAAATTTAATCATCAAACATAATTTTCATTGTGTGAACATGAAGCATAATTTGATAGTAATAATCAACTAAGATTCCTTAACATAAATTAAAGCAATGAAATTTATTTGCATCATACACAACTCAGTTCAACAGGAAATGTAAGCATACAAATGTATAACTCAATAATAAAAATAATTCAATTTGGTCTATAGAATATTTTAGATACTACTCACGATAAATTTTCACGCCATTACAAAGAATATTATTTTCCTCACTTCAACTTCGTGGCTTGTGAAATTCATCATAGGGCATGAGAAGTGTTCACGACCAGTATAGAAAATGTTATTTCCTCTCCTCGACTTCACGGCCCGTGAAATTCCATTACATGATACGAGGGTCCAATTCACGAATATAAGATCTTTCTTACTAGTTATGAAATGGACCTTGGTACCCATATATATCACCTGATTTCCTTCCTTTTTCTTAGGGATTCCACTCACACGCTTAATATCACCAATTACATATACATGTATACATACATTTACAGCAATAAGCCTTAGGTTTTAGGGCATGTTTGGCTTAGCTGATAAAAAATACCTAATAAGCATTAATGCTGATAAATATTTTAAGTGCTAATACTTATTTTAAAATAAAAGTAATTACCTGTTTGGATAAAAGTGCTGATAATATCAATAAGTAATTGTAATGTTTATTAAAATAAATATTGACTAATATACCCTTAAAGTTATATGATAATAATATTAAAAAATATGGATAAAAGAGTAATATAGTTGATTAAAACTAATAAGTCAACAACTTTAAAAATAAGCAGAGGGGACCCTGCTTATTTTTTTTCAACTTATAAGTAGTTACCTAACAACTTATAAGTATAATTTTTTAGTTACCAAACACGGAGATTTTCTAAAATTTACTTATAAGTAGTTTTAACCTACTTATAAGTTTAGGCAAACAAGCTCTTAACCACATCCAAATATTCCATGTAACAATCTATAAATTATAGATTTCAAAATTCATAAAAAATATTAGGACTTCAATATAAACATAATAATTTAGCAATTTACATGTAAGTTTGCAATCCTAACATAGTCCTTATATTGTTATGTCCCGGTACTATTAATTATTTTTTCTACTATTGTTCCTCATCTATGCCTTATTTTTGTTACTTTATCCTCCCCATCAAGTCCTTATAAAAGAGCTATAACCATGGAAAAGATAGAGCTCCAAACCCTAACCTTCGAAGAGAATGAGATGGAGAACTAAAAAAATGATGACTAATTTAAGACTTTTATAATAGAGTCTTTAGGTTATTCGTTCGGGATTCTCGATGTCCAAGATTATTAGTACTTGATTAATTTGGAGTCGAGGTAAAGAGTAAAAATAATATCTCTCTGGCCAAATTAGCGACTCCGGAGCTCGAACTCGGGACTACTAGCTCTCGATCCCTTGATATGGATCACAATCCTACTAATTAAGTGTGTCAATCAAACTTAATTCAAATTTTATAATAAAGTTTAAAGGAAGTTTTATGCTCAATTTAGCTTATTTGGGGTAACAGGCTACTTGGTCTCTTTTTATTTTTATTTTTTTGAGTTATTACAAATATTGACTCCTCTAGCCTTGCATATATCGTCAACCAGAAAGCCCTCAGCATATCATAGGGTTACATTAGTCATTCCAAAAAAAATTGACTCCATTATATTAGCAATTGTCCACCATTAATAAAATAGAGTGGGAATGGAAATTCCTATTGTCCTGAATTGAAATGAACAATGAGTACCGTGGACCAAACTCCACTGCATTTTTTTTTGGTTTCCCGAGCTCACTAATTGAATTTTGTGAGAAAACCCATCGCTCGACCTTGTGTACAAGGACTCAAAAGAATAAAGGAGTTATTTTCTCTGTCTGTACCGTAATTTTTTTTATCTAATTTTAAATTATTATAAATTTAAAAACTTAGGTCATCCTATTAAGTTCGATCCAAAATTATGAAAGTTATTTTTTTATAATTATAAAATATCAATTTTACCTTACTATGTTATTATAACAAAAAAATTAAAAATAAAAAAATAACCAATATGAGTAAAAATATTTTTTTGATAATCAGAAATATTGCGCTCATATTATTATTATTATTATTATTATTATTATTATTATTATTATTATTATTATTATTATTATTATTATTATTATTATTATTATTATTATTATTATTATTATTTGATATTTTTCATATGTTAAATAATAAATAAGGAATTTTGGATAGAACTTAACAAAATAATTTAAGTGACAAATTGACTTAAATCTAATGACTAAAATTTATAAAATTATAGTTTAAAATCAAAAGTGAAAGAAATTGTAGTTCATGTATTAAAGAAAAAAAAAACTAATTACCACGTCTATCATTGTTTAGTAATAAAAGGTTGTCCCTTTTTTTTTATATGGATGACCATTTGACTGACCCTACTTGATGGTGGTATGCAAAAGGGTAAAGATGCCAGAAGTATTTTGGGATAGAAAATGTTATAGGAGTGGCATTTAACATCTGTTTCGTACAAGAATAAGAGAAAAATAAGTAATTATTTTTACATTTGCACCTGAATATCTTTAGAATAATACATTTTTTTACTTTTTAAAATTACTTCAAAATTTTCAAAACCATCTATTTTTGTTTACAAAAATGTTCTTGTTTTTTGCAAGAACAGTTTTTTTTTTGTTGCTTTCTTTTTTCTTTCCAATTTACCATATTGAATTGTTTTATTCTAATAAATACATAATAATCTATAGTTAATAAGTTTTTCATTATTAATTGAATTTTAATTTCTCACAAAAATACAACATTAATAATAAAATATATTATTATAAATATTTTGATATTAATTAATTTGCATATTCATTAATTGTTATATTATCAAAATTATTTGGTAATAATATATTATTGAAAATAGAATAGTGGAATCATTAATTAGCGTGTCTCTACACTGTTAGTTAATTTATATAATATTATAATTATTTAGTAGTTAATTTTCCTATTAAAAAAATGAAGACTAGTTATATATTATTAAAAATATGTTAATTTGTATAACTACAATTAGCACTGAGTTATAGTTACGTAGATCAATAATTAGAAATATATTAATTAATTAATTATTTGTTAACATGTATAATTATATGATTAATTATAATTAATTAAGTTTTAGCATCTTATAAATTTTGCACAAAAGTGTGACGTTATATAAATAAATATAATTTCATAAATATTATAATTAAGTATTTGGTAATACGATATTATTAAAAATAGAATGGTGACAAAAATTAACTAGTCTTTACAAGTATTAGTTAATTATTATAATATTTATAATTATTTAATAGTCAATATTTTATTATAAATAAAACAAAGATTATTTATCTGTTAACTTGTATAATTAGAATTAGTGCTAATAGTTTATATCGTTATTTAATCAATAATTAGAATAATATTAATTATAATTATATTTAATACTTTCTATAAATTACTATTTTTATTAGAAATATAAAATAAAATATTAAAATTATTTTTCTCATTTCAATTAAATATTATCTAATTTAATTATTATAATACCAATCAGTTCATCCAAACACACCTTAAAATATCATCGAAATAATATTTTACTTCAATTTCTTTTCACAAGAAAAAAATATTTTTTTTAATTCTCATAAACCTTATTTCTATAGTGTGATTTTTTATTTTATTATTCATTTTTCACATGCTATGCTCATACTTTTTGTTTAACAAACAAATTAAAATTTTATGTCTTCACCTACATCTCCAATTCCTAATGAAGACATATTTAAACAATAAGGAGATATTTATCAATTCAAATTATTTTTTTATTTTATTATTCATTTTTCGTATACTATGCTCATAATTTTTGTTTAACAAACAAATTAAAATTTTATGTATTCGTCTGCATCTCCAACGTCTTCCTTTATCTGATTCCTAATATATGTATTTGTTGGGAAAGAGACTCCCGCCCTCTATGCTACAAAGATTTGGGTAATAGTGTTAATTAATTAATTTTATTTATTTATTAACATGTCGTTTTGATATAATTTTATATTATATCATCTAACGAGACATAAAACTGCTCAAGTTGGATTAGGAAGTTGATAGGATCGGATCAAAGTGGGCCGCTACTCATTTTTATTGTTATTCTTAAAAAACACATAATTTATATATGTTTTATTTTGATTAATTTATGCCATTTTGAATTATATATTTAAGAAATAATTTTTATAAATAAATAATAATATAAGTTATTTTTTATTTAAGTTATAAATAAATAATATTTATAAATATATCATAGTATATATATATTTTAAATATTATAATATGTGTTTAAGAATAAATACATATAAATTCCACTTAGATAATATTATATTAAAATAGTATATATATATATATATATAGAAGACTATATTTTTTTTATCCCCGTCTCTTCCCTAATTGAAATTCCCCGCGGGGGTCCCTGAATTTCAAGGAATTTCACCATACTTAGTCTCCATGAGCTCCACCTCCAATTTCTTGCACCCCTCCGCCGCTAGTTTTTGCTACAATTCTACATGTCTCATATTTATCTTCATCTGATTCAGTGTCATTTAGTTCTCCACTCCCTTCACCTTCATCATCGTAATAAAAAAGTCATTTAACGAAAAAATTCACGAAAGAACTTAAGTGTCAAGTATCTACAAATTTAGGGATCAAAATTTGCACATCTGTAATATGAGGTTAGATGAAAAAATAAGTTAACGTTCAAGGGTATAAAAGAAAATAACCCCACATGTAATTGTTAGAATGAGATAATACAAAAAAATAGTAGTCATTAACATAAAGATCACTAATAAGGATTTAATTAGTTGCGCAAAACTTTTGAATCCGATAGTAAATGTATCCTATGTTTTAGTTGATATATATATTCGGTTGAAATATATTTTCTACTTTAGAAACATAAATATTTGTGAGGTTTCAAGTATTTCAGTGAAGTTAGAAATTATTTATTGAATTAACCAGTATTAATTGTATTGTACAAAAAGTAGAAAAATGTCTTTTTGTTTCATGTTTTCTATTCGTTATAATTTTATCTATTAAAATTAATTATAACACTCCTTAAATGTCTGGATGGAGGTGATGTTTCTACAAGTGTTCTTAGGGCAAAATAGTAATTTATTTGAGAGTGGATTATATATACATATGAACTTTGCCAGCAGACAATTTCTAAGAACCCAAAAAACCATCAAACTTCTCTCTCCATGGCGCCTGACCATACAGTATCTCGACAATTTGGTCGGCGTTGTGGGTGGAACTTCAGAGATCAATATCCATTCCCTAAAAAAAATAAAAAAATATATACATCCCAATTCTACTTTGGGTTGTTGAAGGCACGTTGGCATTCCTAAGAGCAAGAGCAAATGATGCAATCGTTCGTAGGCTCACACACGGCTCCGTCGAAACGTTGAGAACTAGAGCCCAAGAAGCTGAAATGATTTCCATCTGAGACGCACGTCCAAATCCAGTAATCTTCCTACTTTCTGAATTATTTCTATCATGTGGAGATGTTATACTGATTTCTTGTTGTTTTGATGGTTCTTTCTTCTTCGAATTACTTCTCTTTTTCTCGTTACGTAAGAGATATTAGATTGTTGGGCTTCTTGCTCTTTTTCTTGTTATGTATGAGAGATTAGATTGTTACTTCTACTTTTTCTTGTGGTTTGTGTTCGTAATGATTCAAAATGAAAAAAAAAAAGATCGGAACCCCAGAACTCTCTATCTCACTCTCGTTGTCAAAACATCAAACTGGTCATAAACGAAATGGATGAAATTGTTTATGTCGCGTGAAGAAGTTATCCCGATTTTTTGTTTTTGTTATCCGTCTTTATTCTTCAATTGTTGAGGTTTTTGTTGTTTTTCTTGCTAAGAGTTGTTACTTCTCCTTTTTCTTATATGATTTTTGCTCGTAATGATTAGAAATAAAAAAATATTGGAGCCCCAAAGCTCTTTCTCTCTCTCTCTCAAAACATCAAAGTGGTCATAAACAATGGAATTGTTTCATGGAAAAGTTATCCTAATTTCTTGTTGTTGTTATCCGTCTTTGTTTTTCAATTGTTGGGTTCTTGCTCTTTTGAGATTACTTACTTCTCATTTTTCTTAAGTGGTTTGTGCTCGGAAAGATTCGTAAAAAAAAGATTGGAGCCCAAATCTCTCTCCCTCTCTTCTTTGTCAAAACATAAAAATGGATGGCATAGAACTGAGAAGACAGATCGGTACTTAACAAAAATAATCTAGTTATTTCGATTAATGTATAAAATTTACTAATTTATGATAGTATTTTTTTAGTTTAATACATTATCTTCTTAAAATCCGTCTTTATTCTTCAATTGTTGAGGTTTTTGTTGTTTTTCTTGCTAAGAGTTGTTACTTCTCCTTTTTCTTATATGATTTTTGCTCGTAATGATTAGAAATAAAAAAATATTGGAGCCCCAAAGCTCTTTCTCTCTCTCTCTCAAAACATCAAAGTGGTCATAAACAATGGAATTGTTTCGTGGAAAAGCTATCCTAATTTCTTGTTGTTGTTATCCGTCTTTGTTTTTCAACTGTTGGGTTCTTGCTCTTTTGAGATTACTTACTTCTCATTTTTCTTAAGTGGTTTGTGCTCGGAAAGATTCGAAAAAAAAAAAAAAAGATTGGAGCCCAAATCTCTCTCCCTCTCTCTCTTTGTCAAAACATAAAAATGGATGGCATAGAACTGAGAAGACAGATCGGTACTTAACAAAAATAATCTAGTTATTTCGATTAATGTATAAAATTTACTAATTTATGATAGTATTTTTTTAGTTTAATACATTATCTTCTTAACTTTCTATATTTTTTTCTGCACATAGTTCTTTTCTTATTATATTGAATATATTAATATGCCTAAATAATAGGGACTATAATATTAAAAAAGTAATTAAAAAGAAACACTTTCCGATCCGTATCATACACAATGCATGATAAGCAAAATTTAATATGGTCCGGCTCTTAAAAATGTTTATTTTAATATTATATAGTGTTGTATCGTTGTGATTTAATATGTAAATGCAATATAATAAGATGAAAACATGTAAGGAGAATATAAATTATGCTAAAATCAATAAGGGCGCTGAATAAAAAAAATATTATATATCATTTAAGGGTATAGCCTGAGCCAACTCGACGAAGTCCTAATTGGGTAGACTACTTTTTATATCTATCTAATTTTTAGTTTTTAAATTAAAATATTTTTTAAAAAAATCAATAATTAAAAATTAGAAAAAGTATAATGAAATAAATGAATAAGAAATTACCAAACAATACTAAGAAAATAATATGTTAAAGAATCTAATCTTATCATTTGTAAAGATTTGATATTATTCAGATTTGATATTATCCAGATTTGATGTTAACTAGATTTGTGATTATCTGGATTAGTTTAGATTAGATAGTCTTCTCTGGTTAGATTAGATAGATATTGATGGTTATTCTTCTAATTCTTTTATGTAATATATATAGATGTACAGACTCACAAGAATTCACATAGAAAAATATTTTCTCCATTCTTACTCTTCTAACATGGTATTAGAGCCATAATGATATTTTTTCTCCTCTTTCTTTTTCACCTTTTACATATTCGCCGGCGGACCCCTCGACACGACACAGACCATTTTCTGTCACGACGTTGTCGTGTCTTCCTCCAACGACTAGTCCCTTCTCCAGCGCACTCGACGCGCCCCTCCGACGATGCCGCATCTTGCACCAACGCGGGCCGTATTCGGCCCTTCCAACGCGCTCCTCCAACGCGTCTCTGCACCGACGCCGTCTGCACCAACGCATGCCGTATTCGGTCCTTCCGACGCGCTCCTCCGACGACGCTCCCTTTAGACGCGCTCTCAACGCGTCCGACACCTCCCGCATCCTGCACCGACGCGGGTCATATTCGGCCCTTCCGACACACTCCTCTGACGCCCCTCCGACGCGTCTCTGCACCGGCACCGTCTGCACCAATGCAAGCCATATTCGGCCCTTCTGACGCGCTCCTCCTATGATACGCCCTTCAAACGCGCTCTCAATGCGTTCGGCCCCTCCGACACACCCTTCAGACGCGCTCTCAACGTGCCTCTCCGATGCGTCCGTCATGCTCGACGTGCTCTTCCTCCAACGCGCTATCCTTGACGCAGGCCGTGTCCTTCTCCAACGGCGCGTCCTGTTCCACAGGAGTTTATTTTATCTATCAAAACTCTCAACAACAATAACTCCACAGGAAGCTGGAGTAGTTGAGAGGAAGATCAGATTTAAATTAAAATGGCCAGGATCACATTTTGTTAGTAGGAAATTTACAAAACTACTGGACTAGATCAGTATATCCTGAAACTTAGAAACAGACTTATGGAAATCTGATGAAAAGAATAATGACACATCTTCTTCCAGAGTACTCGGATAAATCTCAGTAGTCAATTAATCTCATCTTAAAGGGGCGATAGAATGATAAGAACCAAGATGAGTTGAGTCCTAAGAAGAAAGACTCAAAATTTGTTAGACTGCCAAAAACAAGTGAGGAGTCCAAATATTTGAATCAAATGCTTAAGTCTCCTAGGAAAGTTCTTAAAAGTGTGGCAGTTACTCCTTATTTTTTAACATCTCAGAAGTATTACTCTAATGGTGCATACTCGTGTGGATGACATCCACAAAGTCTTATATATGAAGACATTTAGAACTCTCATGCATGAAAGGGTTGAGATGATAAAGAGGAGAGTATAGATTAGAAATTATACAGAGACATGATTGGAACTCCATACTAGACCTCCTATATATCTGAGTCATCTGACAGTATATTCAGAAAGCCAAATTTAATGTCTCACCTGACTGCAAAATCCTTGAGAGGAGATAAGCTTAACTTGCTCAAAAGGAGAAATTAGAATATTAAATGCATGACAAATACTTATTTTCATCTAGATGCCTATCCTAAGTCGAAATACAAAGGATCCTGAATAGCTAAGGATGATATGTTCAAAATGATTAAGGTTCAGGGCAACTTCGGGCGTTCTAAACATATTGTTGATATCTAGTGATCCCGACCAACGGACATCCACTAAAAATCTTTGGACGTCCGTAATAAATCATAAGATTAAATCCCTCAAGTATCGGACGCTCATTGATAACTTCGGTCGACCTATTCAAAAAATTCCTATTTAGCTCGGTCGACCAGCGTACAAACCCAGGGCGTCCTATGTTGTGAATGCCTAGTAATACTTAGAACTTCGGACGTCCGTTATCGTATTTCGGACGATCGAAACAGGGTTATGATTCAACACTAGTGGAATGAATGGTATCTGGGTCACAGGACGACCACTACGCCCTTAACATAATCAGCTCTCCCACTTCGGTCGACCCATCATTTATTTTGGGCGACCGATGTCACGAACGCTTTTCATAGTATGTGTCATACCCAGTCGTCATTACACGAGACACCTATTCAAGAGGACGACAGTTCGCTTCTCTCGTGTTCTTCTTTGTCTTTCCTCCGAGCTCGTGCTTTGAATCCTCTGGAGCTTCAAGAGATCAAAATATATCAAGGATTCGAGCATTAAACTTGACTCAATCAAATAATTTTATGTCAAATTTCACTTATGATGACACATATGAAGAAATCAAATCTTATCTTCATGGAAAACATCTTTCCCTGACTGAATCCAAATTGAATGAAATCCTTGGCACTCCAGAGTTTCCCCCACGTCAAACTTGCTCCTATGCATTGG
>LTAE01009387.1:0-18682 GCA_001647135.1 Pontederia paniculata
CCTCCATATACACTCCCCCGTTATCGGTCGGCCTCTCTTCTTCTTTGGTCGACCATTTATGCTCTGTTGTTGCTCATCATATGCTCTCTTGCTCTGATGCTGGTCGACCACTTATATCCTTAGGACGCCCACTGCACACATATGGTTCTGATATATATTACGTGTGCAGTGGTCGTCCATTCCTTTAGCTCAGGTCGACCACTGTACTGAACTTGAATATATCCTGTTACAAAAATCAGCTCAAACAAGTTCATCAGTACATGCTGAGTTCGCTTACAAATTTATGATCATTCAAAACATTCTCGAGATCCTAGATTCAACAGTCGAGAGGACTGGCGCGACGACAGTAGTAGTAACATAATATCGCGAAGGGGAAATATTGGGATCGAGTGGAAGTCGAGTTTTCTTCAGGAATTAGCGAGCAAAGGTTTACTTGCTAATTGCTCAATACGTTTCTCACAAATTTTCTCACTAATTCTTTGTTATAGTCCTCGCTAAATGCTTACATAGATGAGCAGACGTTTTCTCACAAGTTTGCTCGCTAAGTTGCTCGCTAAAATGAGAGTTATAGAAATCATGTATATATTTATTTTATGAAAAATGTCGAGGAAATGTTTTTTTCACTAAATGCTCACCAATTTACTCACTATATTTAACTGATTAAAAATATTTTATTTTCTTTTTTGCGAGCAAAAAATTGCTTGCAAAATTAATCGCTAATTTGTTCGTTACATTTAACTTGTAATAAAATATTTTTTTCCTTTTTTGCGAGGAAAAGTTTGCTCTCTAATTCTTCATAACATTGCTTAATAATTGTGAGCAAGTTAATTTACTCGTCAATTGGTCGCTCGTTTGCTCAGAAATGTCTATTTTTAAAAAAAAATATTGTTCATAGATTGCTCACTTGTTTCTCACAAGAGAAAATTAGAGAGGAAACTTTCCTCGCTAAATTTTGCTTGCAAAAAAAGTGTTCTTTCTTGTAGTGTTATATCATTTTCTTTAAAACATGTTTATTAATGTTTTCATTATGTTGTTGAAATGCACTCCTCATTCAAGCATGTGGTAATAGTTAAATGTCGATATCAATATCCGTGATAGTTATTTTTCAATTATTTAATCATGTGATGTCCTATTCAAGTAAGTTTTTCTAATTCTTCATTTGTAATATACTCGAACCTTTTCGTGTACAATACCATAAAAGATAAAAGCATAAACCAAAGTTGCAAGACTCGAAGATTCACTATAAGGCAAAAAGAAAGTTTGAATATAATAAATGCTATGAGTGCCTTTGGGGCGGGGACGGAGGCACATGGGTGCCTATGGGTGCAAGTGCACTCGCTGAAAAAATAAGACTAATATATTAGTTAATAGCTTCACAAGTAATGGATTGGTTCCATGGATAAGAAGACAATAGTAAAGCTAAATTACAATGGTTCAAATCCTACTCTAGGTGTATACTATAAAGTTTTATCTTTGATTTTTACTTGATAACCTATTCAGCCATGTTTGACCCCTTATTTTTTTTTTTCAACTGCTTGTTACCTATTCAAGAGTCCCATTCCATGTCAAACAATTTGATCATAGTCCCCTATTTAAATTAATATTTTTTCTTTCCATCCATCGTTGCCTTTTTTTCTTTCAAGAAATTCATTTTTTTTTTATTTTATTCTCTCGAATCTATCAAGGCATCTCCCAAAGTAGGTATTTTTTATGTTATTTTTTCTCCTACAACATGTTTTATCCAAATTATTTTGCACTTTCTCTCAAGTAATAAAAGTCATTTTTTTCTTGTTTGTATTTTATAATTTCATGTAAATTATTACTAATTTATATCTGTTTTAAATTTATCCAAAACTCAAGATATTTTGGCTCACATTTTTTATATTATTATTTTTCATCAAATTGTATATCATGAATAATATGTTTTCTTAACATAAATTGGTTTCTTTAATTTCATACTTTTATCCTATTTTTAGTAGATATATTTTATTAAGATATACTGGAAATGAATTGTGTCTTTTCAAAGTTTGTTATGGTGTTAGAGAAATATTTCAAGCGATCCTTCTCCATCAGAAAATTTACTCCATGGCGAAGGAAGTCAGTAAAAACATATTGTGAAAATATTTTTAATGAAAACTCACAATATTCAAAAAGAAGTCGAATTGATTTAAGCACACTTCCTACAAATCTTGGGGAAAGAAGGAATTTCAACTTAGCATCCTAATTAAGGGTGTTCACAGATCGGATTGTACCATTTTTGGCATGTGAATCCAGTCCAACCCGACCCGTCCAAAGTCGGGTTGGATCGGGTCGGATCGTCAGCTCACCCAGTTAATTTTTTTATTTTCTTTTTGTTTATTTATTTTTATTTTTATTAATATTTATTATGGATCATTATATTTACTATTCATTTTAAAGCATAAAATAAGCTTTTTAAAATATTTTATTAATATATATTTTAAATTAAACTTAACCTTTAAATTAAATTATAACTAATTTATTTAAAAAAAAAATTGGGTCATCGAATAGGGTCGGATTCACTTGGGTTGGAAATTTTCATCTCGCACTCCACCCGACCAAGAAACTAGGAAATCGAATCGACCTAATTCAATTTGTGTCCGTTCGGGTGGTCGACCCGGTGAACACCCCTAATCCTAATTATTAAGATGAAATTAGGAGGCCTTATTTATTAAGAAGAATATTCCAACGTGGAAATCATACTTTTTTCTCAAACGAAATCAGCGATAAATTATGTTGATTAGTCCTCACTGGTTCAATCAATATCCCAATTTCTTAAAATATAGTATTACAAAAGATGCGGTATTTTTTTATATTGTTACCTTTTTAAAGTTGTACTAGAAGTCAAAATGGAGGTGATGCATTTATCAATGAAGGCTTTACAAAATGGAATAAAAAAAGTTGATATTCATACTCATGGAGTTAGCAATACTCATAATCAAGATTTCAGCAAATGTGAAGACTTACTGAAGCAAAATCAATTTATTCAATTGGCTCTCGATGACCAATCAAATGAAGTTATAAATGTTAATGTAGTCTTCATACATGCCTCACTTTATTGTATAAGGTATCTTTTGCATCAAGGACTACAATTTTGTGGTCATGACAAGTCTAAATATTCAACAATAATGAATTTTTTTAAGGTTTCTAGAGTTTCTTGGTGACCATAATGAAGATATAGGTAAGTTGTATTGAAGAATGCCATATAAATCGACAAATGGTATCACATGACATTTAGACATATCTGATGAATGCAACTGCACAAGAAACAACTAAAGTCATTCTTAATCTATTTCAAAGATGATACAATTAGAATTTTGGTTGATGAATCTTATGACGTGGCTTTATATTTGTAGATGAAAAAGAGGTTATTAAATAATGATTTCTTGGTCTCATTGATGTAAAAATATGTGTTCTTTCTCTCTTAAAAAATACTAAGGTTGTTACTTTCTCAACACAAATCGAGTATATCATGAATAAAAGGTCATGGTTATGATGGAGCAAATAATTTTCAATGTGAGTTTAATGGTCTCAAAACTTTGATTTTGAGAGAAAATGGATTGCATGTTATGTTCATTGTTTCGTGTATCAACTTTAATTGACATTAGTAGCTAATTGCACAAGGACATGTTGATGTTGCAAGTCTTTTTAATCGGATTGACATGCTCTAATTTAGTTGGAGTGTCAAGTAAATGTCAAAACAAGCTATGCAAAACGCAACTGTTAAAGTTTTAGAGGTATTAAATAATGATAAGTTACAAATTGCTAGAGGATTACATAAAGAAATGAGTTTTAAAATGGCTAGTGGTACAAGATGGAGATCACATTATGGTATGCCTATGAATGTGAAGGTTATATTTTCAAGAGTGATTGACTTGTTGGAGTACATTAAAATTGAAGGGCTCTAATGTGAGAAAAGAGGCGAAGCACATTTTCTTTTGAAATATTTGCAATCATTTGATTTTTGTGTTTACCTCACATCTAATTCTAATTATATTTGAAATTAGAACTGTCGTAGCATTTCAAGTTATTATAAAAAAATAATGGAGGTGCTACTTACCTAATTAGGTACCATCTAACTACTTATCTTATCTGTTAGATCTACGATGAATATAAGATATTCTCTCTCTTGAAGAGTTTGTTATAAGTTGTTAGATCTATCATACATCTAACATCCTACGATTGATAAGATAAGTAGTACGGTGCTACCTACTTAAGTAGGTAGCACCTCTATTAAATTCTATTATAAATGTTATAACACAATATGTGCAAAAAGTAATTACAGAAAATGAGGAATGAATAATGAAAATTACTTATGAAAAAGTCTATTCTTTTAGTAAGGAGCATGATATCCATGTATATAATACGGATGACATTTTTTGTCGTTGAAGAAAGATCACGACGTAGAGCCCCCACAAATCATAAATGGTATAGACATGTTGCTTCATAAATTTAATAGTCGTTTTAATTAAACAAATATAAAATTATTTCTTTGTGTAGTTTGTTTTAATTTAATTTATTCATTTTAAAGTTTTGATATTGCTAAATTAGTGAAATTGGATCAATTCTATATCAATGACTTTTTTAAAGCAGATCATCTAGTACTTAAATATCAACTCTAAATTTATAGTGTGGATATGCAATCTATTAATCATTTTCAAAATTTGAAATGAGGTGAAAAATATATGTTTTATCTATTAGTCTACTTAGTTTTGAAATTATCTTTTATTCTAACAATTTTTTTAGAGACAAAATTGCACAATTGAAGGATGAATGACTATATAGTAATATACATCAAAAAGTTTTTTTGTATTATTTCTAATTATGCCATTATTAACGACTTTCTAAAAATAAAACCTCGGCAAAACTAACTATAGAAATAAAGGAATATTAACATGCATACACAAATTGTGTATGCACCGTGCATGCACACAGTATGGGCCTTTGGATTGATATCACTTTCAATTTAATGGTCCAAAACACAGACAATGTGAATCGTTGGATTAAAATGATACTGATCCAAAGGTCCAGAGCGTGTGTATGCACCGTGCATGCACACACTATGGGCCTTTGGATTAGTATCACTTTCAATTTAATGATCCAAAATACAGACAATATGAATCGTTGGATTAAAATGATATTGATCCAAAGGTTCAGAGCGTGTGTATGCACCATGCATGCACACGCTATGGGTCTTTGGATTAGTATTATTTTCAATTTATTGATCCAAAACACAGACAATGTGCATACACAATGCTTCCACAGATTCAATCGTGGTTTACAATTATAGCTTCCACACCTATTCATTTGGGATCATTTACCATATAAAGAAAAGAGTCAAAGAAAAGATAGATGATTCAAGTCAATATTTCTTTTCTTCAATACCCTATGACAAATAAAAAATAGAGGTCAAAGATACCTATGAGAAGTTTATTAGTTTTCGTTATACAATTATTTGTAGTTTATAACATTGAAATGAAAGTGAACATACTACAAAATATTTCTAGCTCCGCCGAAAAGAAAAAATATTATGTCCGTTGACACAATTATTTATCTTGAGTTGTATACTCTCACCCGAATACTAAATTAATCAAATTGCTAATAATTATAAATACCGATAAATCTTAAAACTGAAAAAAAATTATACTACAATAAAAAAAACCATGAAAGATGCTCCCCACAATTACCCCTAACAGATCAACAATTAGGGTGGTATAATCAAATACAATTATAAACCGCAGATTGTGAATCAAAACATGTCACATGCATTCCTTACCATAGACATCAGTACCGCCAATAGTTGCACACGATCAGCCATAACTCAACCATGGAGAAAGAATATACTACAAGTTATCACATGAGATAGTAATCAATCCTACATTTTTGAGTTACAGCGCAAACCCGTCTAAGGTTAATACTGAAATGACTACTACATAAATTGTAGTGTCCTGTACCATAACATGCTACAGTCACATGAATATGGGTAAATATCTGGTCATCTGTGGTAACAACATAGTACAAGTCAGCACCAGATTCAGCAACTAGCAATCACTGCCTTCCCTTCTTGGAACTGCAACTAGGGCATTTGTACTGCTTGATACTCTCAGCTTTTGCAGGGGTTATCTTCACACACTTTCCATGGAACCATCTTTCACATATATCACAGCCGATCCAGAACTCAGACGAATTATATTTGCCACCACAAGTTCCACAGAGGGTCTCGCTATGTTCATCATCATCTTCATCATAACCATCAGTAGCAGGTTTAGAGTTGGCTTTCACCTGACCATCGCTTGATCTCTGGAAAAGCAAGGAGTATCAAACAACATATCAAGCAAAAAACACAAAATACAAGGCAAAGAAATATGTTACCTTTGTAGACTGCTTTGACTTACTTCCACTGTCTACACCAGATCTCTCCTTTGCTAACTTTTTATCGCTTAGGACTTCAAAGGCAGTCGGCAGATCATTGATCAAGCTGAATAAGCGTTTCCTGCCAGTAGCAGATGACAACAGAGGAAACTTTCTTTCAATTTTAGCAAAATGCATTCATACTCATATCATTTTTTTTTTGCAAAATGCTTTGGTCATAAGTATCAATAAATCTCCTAGCAATGTGGTTCTTAGGATTGCTTGTGCTGTTCACGGTTGTGATGATTAGATAAAGTTCATCTGATGCAGACAGGTAATAAAAAGAAGGCAGAAGAGAAGTCTGACATGTACGACATCCATTAGCGTCTCTCAATTTTGGTTCTTTCTTGCATGGTTTACAAAATTAGAGAAAAGTTCCAAAACAGATGAAAAAGCTCAACTCTACTGCAAAACTATTATGAGCCATCAATTTTGCCTATTCCTTGCAGACTATAGAAACTTAAAGAAAGTTTCACAATCAAGATCAACATTAGTGAGTTTTGAGAACCTCGGAAGATCTTTTAAGAATCAATTAGGTGTGGCAGCCGAAGGAGAGGATTTGTGCAGGAATAAGGAACAACTAATGAGGAAAAGAGGAAGCACAACAAGGCAGCTAATGTACTCCCGATGGGTCAAGTAAGCCCCCATGAGGTACATAACCTAAAGGACATGTGTAAAGCTAAAAGACCATTTGAAAACACAAATAACTAACAGGCGAAAGAGGAAGGACCAAGGTAGTCTAAGGAACCATTTTTTCAATAACTCGACTTGTAGTTCAAATCTATCAGAGAAGGATACATTTTATGTGAAGGTAGGATTTGATGACAAATGATGGAAAAGCAGAAAGAGTATAGATCAATTTAAGGTGTCCATAAATATGTATGGGACAAGATCAAGCTTCAGGTTAAAGAATGGTGAAGTTTTTAGAGAATAGATCATATAGGACACAAAAGCAATTCCATGAATTGAGAGATATCCCTGTATCTTTTTATTTCAGGAAACCTAAGAGACAAGCCAAAAGGTGAAGGCAAGTACAAAATTGAATTTGCTATAAACTGAAATAATACAAAAAACAAGAGCAGCAAAGAAAAGGAAAACAAAACCTGGGCCATTGTGGCAGAGGATATATGCGCAACACAATTAAAGGCAATGTTATTGTTGAATTGTGTGTGAAAACATCATTGTAAGAACTAGATCATCATTTCCACAAAAACATTAGATGAACTTATTAGACCATTTCTCAAATTAATGATTGATAAATAGTAACTGAAAGCAACAAATGCATCAAGAATGTGATTAGTTGTAAAAAAATCAAGTGTCTTGTCTAATATGGAAGCAGATACACATTATGCAATGGAAATGCCTGTAGAAGCCTGCATTTTCTGTCAATTCCTTGTGTAGCTACTATAGGACGAAGGATTTAGCCTAGAGTGAATTGCAAAGCAAGAAGGAAGCCATATTAGGATATTCAACCTATAGCCACATATTGATTTCAGTGCTCTGTAAATCTCTTTTCTTAAAGATATCCAGATTTGAAAGAGAACCATATTGTTGAAAGTTCTGTTAAGATTTAAGTTTGAGCATAGTCCACTGAGCCTGGATTTCCAATAATTTCCAACAAACTCAATGACCATCTCGATTAAAAATTCCAGACTACACAAAATTACCAATTAAACTCAATTATAATCAGTGAACCATTACTGAGAAAAATGATAGAACGGGCAGACAGTAAAAGCTCATTTTCTTCTAGAAAAGGAAAAGACGATACAATGTATATCTTCTAAATTGAGGGCACACAATTGTTCAGGATCATGGATACTGCCAACTGAACATAAAGATAATAAAAGGACTTACAATGCATTACAAATAACACAAGCAGATTTGAATTACAAAATAAAAATAGTAGTATTAAATTAAAAAAAAAACTAAACTCCGCTGTCAATCAAGAAACTAAAGTTAAAAAGTTGACAAATGAAAATGCATCTGAGCAATACAATACAGTGTGACTACCCAAGCTTAGTAGCTATCCTTTCAACAACAACAACAACAACAAAGCCTTATCCCACTAGGTGGGTCAGTAGCTATCCTTTCATTAGAAAAAAAAAAAAAAGAAAAGAAAAGAAAAGAAAATGAAGCACACCTGAGCAACAGGAGAAGAATCTAGTAAAATAATGATTCCAACAGAATCTAAAGCCTAAAAGAACTTGAAGGTGGAGAAAGAAAGTCAAATCAGAGAATCCCCATGTACAAGACAATCCCCAACTCTTCAACTAGATAAATTGCATGAATTATTTATAAGAAATGATGTTTTTACCCATGGAACTAGTGGCATACAAATACTATTCAGAGAATCCCCATGTACAAGGCATTTAAGTCAAGCATTAAAGCAGTCTGACAACATTAATCATTTGTTCACTGCAAATTATACTAGATATCCTTCCTACCAGTGCACATGTGACAACAAGTAGCATGAATCTAACAACTTTTGCAAATACAAACTCAATGCAACTTTATTGATTTTAAAAAAACACAAATATGTAAATAAAAGAATAAAGAGAAACATGTCTGCCTGTATTCTCATTTCAAAAGAACCCGAAAATACTAGCTATTCAATCACCTTCTCAAGGGCTATAACAATAAGATGATGTTCATCAAGGACCAGCTTTAAATTTAGGCAATGCAATTCAGCAGTCATCCAAGACATGACATAGCTGGAAAGAAAACCTAATTTTCTATATGGCAACAAAAAGACATAAATGGAGAGGAACAAAATGACAGGTACAAGAGAAAAGGAAAAAAAAGCTTAACATACTAGATATAGAGAACATAACAAAAAGTGAATCAAATACAACAATGACCAGAATCCTAACAAAAAATAACTTTGTATGTAAACTCAAATATCCCACACAATGTCTTTTCCACATCATACATTTGGGAACTAATCTCAGAGTCTAAACATATTTTATTATTCGAATAATTAAATGAAGGAACACAATCTAGACACAAGATAACAGGTTGACTAAGCAAAATGGAATGTATTCACTGGAGATTAACAATCTATTCTCTAAAAGTGATCATGGTTTTTTCTCAAAGAAAAATTATCATGGTTACGCTTGCCAAAGATTGACACATTCCAACCTTGCACTACATTCCTTTTTTTCTCCCTGGGTCATCACAAAAAAAAAATGCTTGAAAGCTCTTGAAACATCAAATATATTAATTCATAGACAAGAAATACTTAATCCTGTTTGGCCCTAGTATACGACAATGCTGAGTGCTATTTATCTATGGAAGGTAACATATGAGTTGAAACTAATGCAACGAGACAAAAAACTACTCGACCCAGATATGGTAGCAAAAATGAAACATGAGCATTCAAAAGCTATCCAGTATTTCCTAATCCATGAAACTAAGAACAGCGATATAAATTCATTACTCAGGACTCAAGATACTAAACCCTTTATGTCCGAAACATGACAAGACTATGAAACAATCCATATTCACCATATGACACATATAGAAGGAGGACAAATAGCTTTAAAGATGATAAAATTCTCACATTATACGAGATGAAAAATTCCACAAAATCTTTTTACCCCTTTATAGTAGACAACCGCAATCAACTTTTAAACTGAATAACATACATCAATCACACCAGAGGTAGAAACCCTAAAAGTCCGACGAACAAATCGACGGTCAATACCTCTCATTGCCGTTGAACCGCGCCGCGAAGTAAAAGGCAACCGAGAGCAGCCACGAGTCGCTGTGCACAGCGACGAGCGAAAGCCAATCCTTCCGGTGCATCCCGTCCCTCGCGAAGTTAATCCCCAAGGCCGGCTCTGGAAGCTCCGGTGGCACCTCCTCCACCGGCAGGCTCACCTCCCAAGTACCGTTCGGGTGACCATACAAACACATGTTCTCCTTCTCTACAACCCCAATAAAAAAAGGAACCCTAGAAACCAAACGAACGGAACGGCAAAAGGAACCAAAATTTTCACATGGCACACAGAGCGATTGGCCTCACCTGGGTCGCAGAATCGGAAGAAATCATCGACATCTGCGCGAAAGAAACAAAAAAAGGTAAAAAAGAAAACAAGAAACCAAGGGTTCAGCTTAGAAATCGAAACGCCACGCGAGGGGGTAGAGGGCAAGGAGAGTCCGTACCGATGGTGAGGGCGCGTACGATGCCGGTGCGGCGGCCGCTGTAGTCCCTGAAGACATCCTCGACGGTGCGCGGCGCCGACGAGATCACCATGATGTCCATTGCGGCGAGGACGCGAGCGCTTTCCGAGATCCGAGCTCGTGGAGTGAGATCGAAGGCTTCTTTCGGGATGAGGTGAGGAAACGAGGGGCGTTGGTTTGCGAACGATGGGGGCAAATGAAAGGAAGAGCGAAGCAGAGGAAGAGTGCAGAGAGAGTGATGAGAACAGAACTATGGACGTATAAATGATGTGAAGAGACAAGATTAGATAAGAGAGCCGAACCTTTTTTATTACAAACTTCTTGCCTAATTTGTATTTATATATATATATATATATATATATATAGAAGAGAGCCGAACCTTTTTTATTACAAACTTCTTGCCTAATTTGTATTTATATATATATATATATATTATGAGTTTAACGATAGATAATTCTGATGGATAAAAAANAAGAGAGCCGAACCTTTTTTATTACAAACTTCTTGCCTAATTTGTATTTATATATATATATATATATTATGAGTTTAACGATAGATAATTCTGATGGATAAAAAAATTAAAATTTAATATTCATTATAAATTTAACCTCTTACTAATAAAAATAAATAACAAATACTTTCATTTTTTTCTTATAATATATATATAGTATTGAAACTTTATATCTGCATTTATCTTTTCTTACAACAAATTAATTAACTGAAACATAACCTTTTACTTTTTTGTCTTTTTTTCTGTTCATTGGTGTATTATCAAATTAGTACCACAAAATTTGAAAATCAGAAGCTGCTAATTTTTAGAAACTTTTAATTTGAACTTAAGCCCGCTAACCATTTTAGGTAACACTATATTTATTAATATTTAGTTTAGGAGCTAGTAGTTTAATTGTAATATAGATCAAAATTCACCATGAATATTATTTTAAAATACGCTAACATTTTCTATTTTGTACACATTCAATTTTGTTAATATGGCATATTTTCTAGTTTAAATCATGTGCTTTGAGTCTGCTTTTTTTATCTTTGTTTAGAGTTAGAACATGGTTGGAATTCTGATTATTTAACAAATTTATATTTTGTATGTATTAAGCATGAAAAAATTATATGCGTGCACATTTTTTTCTTATTAAAAGGAAGGTACCTATTTTTTAATTAAGAAAAGGAATCAAAGTTTCAACTAATTCTTTTAAGAGTTGGTTGGTTAAAATATTATTATTTTAATCAGTCTAGAAAGAATAGATAACTTTATCTATTTGAGAGAAACCTTTTTTCTTCACACGATAATATTTTTTAATAATAATTTATTTTTATCATTTTAATAAGTGTTCAGTGGAATAAAATAAAAGAAAGCCTTATTTCATTCTTTATTCTTTTATCAAACGACCCTTTCTCATCTTGATTTCTTGATAATTCACAATTTTAACGTTTTTTAATACAAAATTTGCATGCCTTACTTTCTTTTCCTTTTTGGATTTATGTCCTCCTGTTTCCCTTCAATTCTTGCCCCATTTAGGGATTGATGCTTCCTTGGATTGTCCTTGAACGGCGAATTGATGAGCATTGTCCAGTTGTTCAAATTTCCAGTAATGATGTGGCTGACCATAGTGATGAATTTGTTGTAAGCCCAGGCCCAAACTATTTAAAAGCTCAATGGCACAGAGTATAAATTCTGCAAACTAACAAGTTGATATCGTCTTTTCGCAGGCCAGGAAAATAAAAATAAAATTTTGATCAGCCGTTTGATCTCTGATACGTGTCCTGCCACTTGAATAAAAGGGACGCGGCCTCTTTCTTCTCTTCTCTGTTTACCTCCTCCGCGACGATGACCAAGAAGGCGTCGCACCTTTCCTCGCCATCAAATACGTTGCCACCGGAGCTTGAGATCTCCATCGGCCAACATGATGACGCCGAGCTCGATGTGGTGCATCCATCGACACCGGCATCAAGCAGTATCACGGGGAGAAAAGGATCCCAGATTGCGCCTTCGTCGCCGACACATCGATAGATTCCGGCCATCAAATTCGATTAGTTTCATGATCGACCCTTCCTTCTTCCCCAATGGCTACAGTGTTCGCTCCCTCAATTGATACCTCTTTCGTCGGACATCACACGGAGGCCATCGGACATCGCATGAAAGAAAATTTAAATAAGAACAAAATAATACATGCTCATTATATATGGGTGATGTAATAATTTCAAAGTCATAAATAAACGCAAGTTTAGAAGATTTTAAAAAAATAAGGCAATACATCAAAAAAGAAAATTATTGTAAAATAAAATAAAATTTATTATCTATTCTAAGAAAAAAATAGTTATATATTCTTAAGATGGGCCATCCAGATATAAAACTTAAAGAAGTAAAAGAAAAAAGCTAAAACGAAATAAAAAAAAATCAGCTCAACAATGAAGTAAATTGTGTGCACCACTTGAGTTTGAACCATGGTGGATGGAAGCTAATTCAACCTGTTCTACCACTTGGACATTTAAACAAATCTATAAAAGTGTATATATATATAATTTAGTGTCTGCACTTGCAGGCGCCGATAGGCACTTGTTGTCGCCCCTAGTAGTATCGCATCTACATCGTCATAAATAAGGATCTTCTAGACTTAAATATTAGATGGAACAACTGATATAGTGAGTGTAATCTCTCTAGTCTCAACTCACCAATGTTATTAATCATGCTCTAAACATGTAAAGACTAACCCTCTCGATTTTTAGTCTTGCATGCTATCATATCTAATGCATTAAAAATGTTCCCAGATGAATCTAAGTTATCTTTCTATTTCTCTTAGATAACTACAAAACTCATTTTTATTTTGATTTCACCTAAATTGTGGTATTCATGCATTTAGATCAACTTTAAAGCAAGATAACAAACATGGAAGATCATTCCTCTCAGATAACACATCTAATATGTGAGAAATCTAAACATCTAGAGAAACATAAAGTATACATGAATACTATCAAATTTGTTCCAATTAAACGAAATACTAGATTAGATTCATAGTCAGGGGTTCGACAAATACAACCTAGATAGAGTTACTCCATAGACGGAGAAATAAACATAGAGAATTGATTAGAATACATCACTAAGAACCAAGAGAATACAAACTGAGATAATCTCATCACAGGTGTCTTTCAATTTCTCATGTGAGTCTAATAGCACTGCTTTTCTCTGTAGTAAGATTCGACCTAAACCTATGTGCTACCCTCTCCCAGGAAACTAGTCAAGTATATATAACTTGTGGTCACGAATGACTAGGGTTTGGAGAGTGCAAGTAACAAATCTGGGGCAACGACAATTTTAACGGCCTTTAATATACTTCACGCTCGTGAATCAAGAGGAAATGGCCATCGTCATGGTTGCGAACAACATTTAACACTTGTGAGGTCAATAGCACAATAACATGAGAACTCTCTGTTGTGGTCGTGAGAAATATTATCATGCTTGTGGAGTCATGCTTGGCCGCAATGTGTGCCTTTTTATAGCGCTTGTGAAAATGTTGCTTGTGGTCGTGAACTTGTTGGGCGTTTCCTCAATGCTGTGTAGCAGCTGTGAGAGACTCCT
Organism: Pontederia paniculata; assembly: GCA_001647135.1. Lineage (NCBI taxonomy): Eukaryota > Viridiplantae > Streptophyta > Magnoliopsida > Commelinales > Pontederiaceae > Pontederia > Pontederia paniculata. Next base: position 14,201 of record LTAE01009387.1, read on the forward strand.
ATGAACCCGTGAAATAGCTATGGTGTCGAAATTGTGTCGAAATGACTTCCTTTTCCACCTTACAACACCAAAACTAGAATTTCATTTCAATGTTAAATTAAATGTAAGGCATGCATGAAATGTGTAGAGTGACATGATAATTGGTATGAAATGCATGACACTTTTTGCATGCATCAAACTCCCCCACATTTGAACATTTGCTTGTCCTCAAGCAACAAATCAAGATTAAGCTCAAGATATAAAATAAACCCTTGCATTGCCCTCACATGGCTAGCCAATACTTTTTCGTTCTTTAATCTTTTCACAATCGCTGTCACAATATCTCTCCACATATCCAAAAATCCTTGCCATGTCAGCTTTCTGACTCTTAAACATATTTAAACTCTTTCTCTTCTAGCTCTAGAAAAGAAACTTGAAATATATCTCATAATAGCATTAATCTGAAAACATAAATATCGCATGAGCTTAAGAGATTATATTTCAGGTTTAGTCTCTAGCTTGACTCTTCCCTATAATAGGTTAGAGGGTTATCCAAATGCGTGAAAGATCCTTCATCCCCAAGTTCTGCTTCTTCGACCAGTTCATCCATTATAATATCCAGCTCATCTTTATCTTTCTCCTCAAGTACATTCACAAAGAAATATGGGGATGCGTTCATTATTGTAGAGCATTCCCAATGTTGAAAAAAAACATCTTCATCTTCCACTTGCAAAGTCAACTTTCCTTATTGGACAGAGTCTTCCCATCGCCAAGAACAGTCGTCCTAGTATGATTGACGCATTCTCCCTAGCTTGCATGTCCATTACTATAAAGTTGGCTAAAAAGATGAACTTGTCCACCTTCACCAATACATCTTCTAGGAGGCCTTTGGGCTTCTTGATTGACTGGTCAGCCAATTGTAATAGCACGCTTGTCTCCTTTGCTCTCCTTTCCTCATCTTATGGTAAATGGAGTACGACATGAGGTTGATGTTGGTGCCAAGGTAATAGAGGGCGTTGGTATAGTGAGAAACACCAATAGAGTACGGGAAGGTGAAGCTTCCCGAATCTTGAAGCTTCTGAAGCAGTCCCCTGTGACACGAGCAACACTGAGGTGTTAGTTTAATAACTCGTGTTTCCTCGATCTTTCTCTTGTTGCTCAGGATCTCCTTGAGAAAGTTGGCGTAGCTCAACATTTGGCAAGTGCTTCATGAAATTGGATATTGATGTGTAACTATTTAAACACCTCCAGAAATTTGAAGAACTGACTGTCCAACCTCTCCTTATGATACTTTTGTGGATAGGGAGGTTGACAGGCTTCTTTGGGATGGTGTTTTCTTCTCGACTTCTTGAAGTGCAGTCCTCGTCTCTTCAGCACTTGTCTCAGACTCTTTACTTGCATCTTCATGCATCTTGACAGCGTGGGAGCCCGACCCTTCAAACTAGAGTCCACTCCTGGTAGTAATGGCCTTGGCTTGTTCCTTCAATTTTTTCTCGGTATCGCTAGGTAAGGAGCCAAGTTGTCTTCGAGCTATGATGTTCGCCAGCTACTCCACTTGCGTCTCTAGGTTCTTGATACCTGCATCTTGATTCATAAACTTGGCTTCCACTATTGTCATAAACTTTCGCATGATATCTTCTAGTTGTTCTTTTGCTCATGCTTGGGTTGGAAGCTAGGAGGGGATTTTGGGGCCTGTTAATCTAAGAATAATTCAGGTTCATCTTGAGGCTAGGTTGGAATCCTAAGTTGTCTGCATTATTATTTCTAAAAAAATTATTAGCAACATAGTTAGCTTTCTCCAACTAGTGCTGAGCAACATTGGTTCCAGTCGGGCACTCATGATTTGGGCGACCTTCTCCGTAGAAGTCACAAGTAATAATGTTCAATTTATTGTTGTGTCCCTGCCCATAAGCCTCTCCATCTTATTCATGCCTTCAAGTTGGATAGTAATATGTGTGGCATTATCCACCTAATGAAAGTCAGCTTTTTCCTGAGCCAGCACCATATCATTCTACTAGTGGGTGAGTACTAAATTTTCTATCATCTTAAAAACTTCTTTCGATGATTTTGAGAAATAGTGTTTCATGCCGAGGTATACAACAAGATCTTAAGTCTCGAGGAGGCTCCATTATTAGAATGTCTGGATTTGTTCATAGAGTGGCATCCTATACTAGGAAATCCTCGCAAAAAGTTCCTTGAAGCACTCCCAGGATCATGCATCGGTTTAACATTCTGTTGAACAAACTATTTGGCTTCCTAGATAAGTCTCATCGCCTTCTGGAGAGGGAAATACTTGTTGTAAAATGCTTGCTTCAATTCTTCCCACTTCGTAATGGTACCCATTCGAATAGTTGACAACCATGAAGACCGCATTTCCCCTTAGTAAGAAAGAGAACATCCTAAGTTTTACTACATCGTTAGACACTCAATTAAAGTTGAAAGAGTGACATAACTCCATGAAATTACAAACATGGTCGAAAGGATCTTCATCTTTGTTTTCGCAAAACTTCTCATACTACATCATCTGAATAGTGCCATATTGTGAGGAATAGTGATGCCCCATGGTCTCTCTTGCAGTTGTCCAAGCGTGTAATCTTGCATGGTCCTATAAGCGGGCTGGACTGGAGGATTGCCAGCATTATTGGCATTGGCATTTGGGTTTCCCAATTGATTGTTGTCAAGTATTAGAGGATCGCTCGAGCTCCTTGTGTTGCGTCTTATAATAGATCTTCTTGGAATTCTTGGGGTCCATATTGTGATCTGCTCTTAGTTACCAACACCTGCACGAACACAGAGAAAACAAAAAACATGATAAAACTCAATTAAGGATAAGTCTAGAGAATAATTTTAACAAGTTCCCAGCAATAATGTCAAAAACTTGATGCGACAAATATGTACAAACTTCATAGCAAGTATACTAACCACATAAGTAATATAATGACGAGGACCATCAATCCCACGGGGACTTAGAAATATCAAAACCTAGACCTAATCAGAACTGAGGATGTAAAGATAAAAAAATGATCATAGGCAAAGACAATGGTCGATAAACATAAATTCAAGTATAGGGGTAAGGTAGTATCACCTCTACACCACCGTAATTGAGGATACTTAAAAATCAAATGGAACAGATGATACAATGAAGGGAATCTCTCTAGACTCAACTCACCATTGTTTTAGTCTTGAGTCAACTATTATGCTTTAAATTGCAAAGACTAACCCTCTCAGTTGTTAGTTAGTCTCACATGCTACCAGACCTAATGCATTAAGAATGTTAGCACATGAATCTAATATCTCTTTTGATTTCTCTTAAATAACTACACAACTTAGGGCTCTTTCGATTTCTCCTAAATTGCAGTATTCATGCATAGGATAATCTATATCAACACTAAAGTAAGATAACAAACATGGAAGATTCTTTCTCCCAGATAACACATCTAACATGCGAGAAATCTAAACATTCATAGAAGAATAACGCATAACACGAATACTATCAAATTCGCTAGTTAAATGAAATACTAAAATAGATCCATATATAGGGTTCAAATATTCAACCCTAGATAGAGTTACTCCATAGATGGAGAAATAAAAATAAAGAATTGTTCATAATTCATCATTAAGAAACAGGAGAATACAAACAAAGGTAATCATCGTCACAAGTGTCTTTCAATTTTTCATGCGAGTCTGATAGCATTCTACTCTTCTCTACGGTAAGATTCAGCTAGGACCTTCGTGATACCCTCTCCAAGGAACCCCGCCATGTATTTATAACTTCTAGACCCAAACGGCTATGGATTAGAGAGTGCAAGTAACAAATCTAGGGCCGTGGTAGTTTTAACAGCTCATAAATATACTTCACGTCCGTGAATTGAGAGGAAACGACCATAGTCATGGCGACGAACAGAATTTAACAAATATGAGGTTAATCACGCAATACATGAGAACTTCTGTTGCGGTCGTGAGAAATCCCATCACACTCGTGAAGTCTAGCCCTGATGTGTGCCTCTTTGTAACACCCATGAAAATGTTGCTTGCGGTTGTGAACTTGTTGAGTGTTTCCTTGATGCTCTGTAGCGGCCATGAGGGACTCCTCTATGGCCGTGAAATAGTTGTGGTGTTGAAATTGTGCCAAAATGACCTTCTTTTTCACTTGAAAACACGGAAAACTAGAAATTTAATAGATCACTGACTCTTTGTGCAATTTCAATGCTAAATAAACACAACACATGCATGAAATGCGTAGAATGACATGATAATTGGTATGAAATGCATGACATTTTTTGCATGCATTAATAAGTAATGGTTTGAAAGATTAATATACCACCAAGTTTGATTTTAACCTGCAACATAGTGTAACAAGGATTGATTATAATATTAATGTGGGCTAAGACTTGATGATACATGGATCATTAGTTCAATGCAAATTTAACTTAATGATTTAAAAAAACTAATTGAGTGTGTATATGAATATATGAGTATGCGTGTATATATATACATATATAT
>LTAE01009388.1:0-18666 GCA_001647135.1 Pontederia paniculata
ATAGGAAAAAAATTCCAGCAGCCACCAAAAGAAACCCTAGATTAGATTGGCCAAACCCTTTTATATCATTTTTTCTTTCCAGTAATGCCCTCTGGTCATTTTTTTGTGAGGGACATGCAATCGCCGATTTCACTACGAGTCGTGCGTTTCTAACGAGTCCACCGAGTCAAAACTCGACCCCACCCGAGTTTGAACCTATTTCCGATCCTGACTAGAGTTAACACGTTTTCCTGGGGTAAACTCTTAAACTCGTACGAGTTTAAGAGTCTAACTCGCGAGTTTAACAACATTGGGTAAAACCACTCTTATCAAAACCACACTGAATTCAATTCCAAATTATTCTTTGGGTGCTATTAATATTTCTGCAGATTTCATTGAATCCCTAGAGAAAATGTTCAGATGATTCCTATGGTCTGCTTCTAGAAATAGGAAAGGTGCCCACTTAATTAATTGGGACACAATTCAATTACCATTGCAGGAATGAGGACTTGGTATTAGAAAACTTACTCATATCATAGTTGCTCTTATTGCTAAAAGAGTATTAGATATCTTAAATAATGTCGTCCTTATGTTTCTTTAACACTTAGCAAATATGGTACGCCTCATTCATGGAATAAGCTGCACACCTCTAATTATGCAAAACTTGCCTCATGCTGGAAATTACTTTTGCAGGTACTTGATAGCATCAAGTTGGGGTTAACAAAACAAATTGGGAATGACTGCAGTACACATGCTCTAAATGATCCTTGGCTATTTAATATTCCTTTAAGTCACATGCCTAATTTCATTAACATTCATGCCCCCTGAACTCTTTATATGTCTCCGAGCTTATGTTAAACTCTGCTTGGAACATGGATGTGCTTTCAATTTACTTTGCACCATGCTTAGTCTCCAGAATTATGCATATATACTTGCCTCGATGCCCTTATGATGATAAATGAATTTGGACATCTGACATGTATGGCTTCCTCACTACTAAAGTTGTATACAATTTTATTAGCAGACCCCACAACCAGCCACAGTATGCAGGATGGCCAGGGTGGAATGAGATATGGAAAATCAAGGTTACCCCCAAGGTTAAAAACTTTTTATGGAAGCCATCACACAATAACCTTCCCACTAAAAGTATGGTTCTTAGGTTTGATGCATCCATCCCATCTTCCTGCACTCTATGCGGACTGATGCTGGAAACAAATAACCACTTATTCTTCACCTGCTCTTTTGCTACTCAAGTCTGGAATCTATTTCAGTCTAAGCTTAACATCCTTTTTTCTTATCAACACACATGGACTGAGGGAAGTTGGATAAATGAAGGAGATCACGTGGATGCTCCTTCAAGAGCCAACTTTCTTTCAATTTTTGCTTTTTGCCTCTGGGGTGTTTGGAAAGCACGAAATGATGCACATTTCAGTTCCATCCAGGCAACCGCGATTATGGTTTGGGAAAGGACTTTGGTTAGCTACCATGAACTAGATAATATCCATAATGTTGAAGGGCATCCCCCCATAGACCATTTGGACTGTTGGGAGCCCCAGCCTTAGTCAGTGTTCAAGCTGAACACTGAAGGCTCATATTTGAGTAAAGAGGGTGGGGGGGAGTAGGTTACATTATTCGAACATCAAACTCATCAATGGTCTATGTAGGTGCTGTATAGAAGGACTTCGACTCTACACTGGAGGCGGAGACCTGGGCGATGTTGCAAGGACTCAAGAGATGCGAACAACTGAGAATCAGAAGACTAATTGCAGAATATGATGCAGTCACCCTGGTGCACCATATATCTAAGCCAGCAAAGCCACCATGGCGCCTGAGAAGCTTGTTTGAAGAAATCCAGCGACTAAAGTTTTTTTTGAAATCTTTACATATGTATATGTTCCTAGAACTTGTAATCTGGCGGCTTACTATTTAATGTCCCTTGGTAGACACTTGTCAAGCGATTTTTTGTCTGGAGAGGCTATACCTCCGGGCCTCTTCAATATTTTATCAACAGACTCTTTAAATTATAATAGATAAGGATTTTCTTTTTAAAAATAAAAATAAAAATAAAAATCAAACAACTTGTAGGTATGACATGCATCGTTCATATGAAGCGCCCTAACATGTAAAAGTATATTTATAAATACTAGTATGCATATAAATTCTATATTCCATCCCTTGCCATGCAATTCTCCTCAATTGCATTTCATAATCAAATTTAGATATGTTGATCTCCTTGTGCATACCTTTCCTAGATGTCCTCTTCAAATCCTTCTTCTAACCTTCTCTTCCTCTTCTCTAGCTTTCTCATCCTCTTCTTCTCCCTTCTCCTTCTCCTTCAGCTGAAATTCAGCACAGGTGTGAGCTTGAATCCACACTTGAAAGCTTTGGTGATACAATGATACGGGGGCAAATCTTGAAGGAGAGAGAAAATCTCAGTGAATGGTGGATTTTTATAGTTGACGTGAGTGAGTTTGGGATCAAATGAGGTGGCATTTAAATGGAAAGGTGGGCTCATCTCTCTTTGAGATTTTTTGGCTATTACATGAGTGCTAGTAGCATTTGACTAATTTAAATTTAAGGTAAAAAACAGAATGATATATCAAATTGGTGATTTCTGAAATTAAACTTGAGGCTACTAGTCGAGTTTGAGACATAATCCTGCTCTGCCAACCAAACTTGTTGCATTTTCTTCCTTATACAGTGCACTAAATTATAATTACGAGTAAAGTTTCAATTTGTGCAGCAAGATGCGATGCAAAACTGCATTTTTACTATGTCACATTTGTTCGCGTTTTGTTTCATCCATATAGAAGTTAAACATAGAGTTAATGGACTAGAGAACCGGTAGCTTATGAGCTCGAATATCGGAGTAGGCATGATGATGTAAGAATAATTCTTCGTTCTTCTATGATATCACAATCAGTATTTATCCTATCTTGTAATGACAGGAGTAAAAAGTTTACTGAGGATTACTTGCTATTGAGGATTTGGGTACGAGTCAATTACAAATGATTAGTAGGAAAGATTATTGTCTCGTCTTCCTCCCTCTACGTCTTAACTTCTTTTTATCATTGCCTATGAGTGCAAGAAAAACTTTTGCATGGATGAAGCTCAGTTAAAAATGAGTGACTGATGATTTAGCAGTTTTTTTTTTTTGTGAATGGGGACTTGTGCCAATGCCTATCTTGGACTGGTTAAGCTCAATTATGCATTTTGGTGCTTTGGAACAGTTTAGCATATGGATGATTAAGGCAAGTTGCTTGTTGATTTCGTTTAGGACATTTTGTAGGCGTTTAACAAGTTATTTTCCTGGATTCGTCTATCAAGGTGATCTTTGTGAGAATTTATGGCAATGCCAAGGCAGAATAAGTGACCTTATGCATTTTTTCTGAAGAATTTAATGTTTTTTTAATTTATTTTCATGTGAATTATTTTTAACTCTTGTTTAAAGGGTAATGCAGTAAAATGTACATATTACGTAATAATTTTGTACCAAAGAGAATATTATTGTCAAGAATGATTTATTAGATGATGTCTCGGTGTTACTTTATGCTGACATTGATCTAAAATTCGACTTCAGCAGGTTAAAGTGAAAATTTTGAGAAAATGTTTAAAGTTGAGACAGAACTAAATTAGAGAACGAAATGGGGAGAATCGAAGTTGGGAGACGTGACTCTGAACTTTGTTGATATTAAACAGAAGTCACCAGTTACAAAACTAGCTGACAGTTAGAAGAGAAACATAATTCTACAAACTAGACGGGAAATGGATCTGTCCACCTTCTCTTAACCTCAGATTTCCATCTCACCTCCTTGAGCTTTCCATCCACTCCGTAGTCTCTCTCCATAACAAGGTTGATACCTTCATCAGAGTACCACCCAACGCCGATGGTGAGTACACCATCCTTGTTGACATCAACGTAACTAGTAACTCCACCCGGCAGCCAGAGCACGGTCACGTCCTGCAGGTCCAAGGCCTCCTCCTCGCCGAAGAAGACTGAGCTCTCCGGCAAACTTCTCTTCTTCAGTGTCTCAGTGCACAAGTATACAAAAGGCAGCTCACCTTCTAGTTCTGTTTCTTCGCTAAAAACTGGTGTGGCACTCACTTCAAACACCTTCCAAGAACCAGTGAGTTCAGATGGCTGGGTTCTTTTCCTTTGTGAGATGGGTTTCAGATCAAACTGCGTATCACTGGGAAAAAAAAGTTGATGGTGAGGTTAACACTAAGGACAATTGCTTCCAGTGAGAAGAAAAGTGAACTTCAGCACTGTAGGATGTTAGATAGAGAGGTTCAACTTAATTCGATCAGGTTTTGATTTGTTCCCTTGTTATTCATTGCACAGAAGTACTAAATGCTTGGACTAAATATTCGTACATTGAAATATCTTGTTAACACACGTAAATAATCTTGCTATAAAAGAGAGAATAATACATGCATAAACGTCATTGTCAGAATTTAACTTAGATGTCTTGAAAATCAGGAGGCAAAAAAAAGTACTAATGGAAATGAAAAGAAGGCAGATCTGATTACCTTCTAAACAGACAGGATGACTTCTAAACAGATTTCAAAGATCGATGTATTTGCAAAGTCCACAAACTTATGGGGTTAACAGTGCAACATTTACATGCCTGTGCTTTATAACAAAGGCTAAATCTGCAAATGCTGTTGGTTTTCTATTTTACTATCCACAGATTTGGCTATACTATTAACACACTGAATTGTGCTACAACAACAGAATGGATATAACTAGCGAATTGCGAGCAACTTTTTGGAAACTTTTTTTGAAGAAGCAAAGATTGAAATGTTTAGCAAAAGGGCAAGAATACATTTTTTTTGAAACGAAACAGGCAAGAATATTACCCTCCATCATCAATATTAGCTGGGCTGACCCATTGTTCTTCATATACAGCAACCCTTGTTATCTGTATGCTGAAGCCTCCTTCGTTAAACTCAATAGTGTGAACAATTCTGAGTCTCTTGTGGCATCCTTTAACTAAACACTGTCAAGAGAACAATTACAAACAATCTATCAGTTTCAAGCCAACCATCATAAAGAATGTTTCAGGTCAACATTGTGGCATGGAAAAGTTAAAAAAAGTTAACATATTTGACATATTAACATCGATAAGAAAATCTAAACCCACTCAGAAGATCTGGATCTTGACATGAAGCTGTAGCATACATGTTACGAGAAATGCCATTAGTGACTTCTTAGGAGTGCACAGAGAAATTTAATATCCAGTCAAATCTTCTAGTACTGCCTTTCCAGAACTTATATTGCGTTTGGCTAAATGTGTGTACTTGGACCATAGTTGTCTGGGAAGAAACAGGAAAAGGGCCGACTTTAATCCTTCCAGTGACAAAGCCGAAGACCTATTTTCATTTTATATTAAAAATGAACGTGAAAGAATCACTAAAAAATATTGCACCTGGAGGATTATTATTTTGAAATTTAATGCAATTTTCAAAGTGAAATGCAATCTAAACTTTATGAGTTATAGCTAGTATACAACTATTGACCCCTATTGTTTTATTATGGCAGTGGTAAACATATTTCTAAGGTTGCAAAACAATATGAGAACAGTTAAATTTCAATTCTACAATTGCATTTTCCTCACCAACATATCAACAACAATTGTATAGCCATGGGTAGCAAGTCAATTTATCTTTTTTTTCCCATTTTCTTCCCCAGTCCTACTGGATAAGTTACTTCATAAGATGTACGACAGCAAGTCAATTTTTTTTGTTTGAGTCATAATTATCAACTAACAGCAGATAAATGGAAGCAACAAGTTGCACAATCAGATTAATTAAAAATTACATAACTGATTTCTTTAAGCCCAAGTAATGCAAGAAGTGCTTAGTGTTATCTTTGTGGCGTTTTGATTCTAGTATTCAAAGTTACCAGAAATTCCTTGGTTGGTGGTTGTTATCCTTCTTCGTCTTGAAGAAGTTTCAGGCTCAAATTATGGAAGATGTTATTCAGTCATTTGGCTCAGGTAAGTAATATCCTGCTGGTATGAACACCTCCAAATTTTAACACAAAAAAATATGGATAAAGACAATGGGCTGGTCATGTACAGTGTTTGGTTTATCTAACATAGTAGATTTATTTTCAATAGGAAACAAAATATAAAATCTCTAATACGCTTCATAAAAAAGATCACCAAGACAATGTTGAAATGGAAATTCAATGTAAAGCATTAAGGGCATGTCTGGATTAAGTGAAAAGAAAGAGAAATGAGGGGAAGGGAAAAATTCTCCTTTTTTGAATAAATATTTTAATAAAGGGGAATGAGAAAAAATCTCCTCCATTCCCTTTCAAGTGACCTATTTTGCTTCCAATCCCAATTTGTGGTAGATATCCAGATTTTGGGGTAACCACATTTTCACTTTAACATAATATTCTAATTTATTGATGTTTGTGCATAAAGAGCATTAAATGTCCAGATAATTATACAATTTGTTTTTCTGAGTGCAAGTTGACATTTCTTTTAGAGTTCAATCTGACATTTTAGGTTTATTTTCATTCAGCCAAATAACCAGATAATTGAATTTAAAGAGTCGATAGTTGTCAAGAATCGAACATCATTTCTTGAGAAGAAATTAAGAGGGTTGATGAAATGAAATAACTTACTGTTTGCATTTCTCTGTTCCAAAATTTCTTTGTTTGTCATTGAGGCACGACCTAGCAAGCTTGTTAAACTCTCAAGTCAACTTTTAAACTCTTACAATAAGAGTTTAGGTAGGCAAAACAAAAAGCCGCATAGAATCTTATATAGATATAAACTCTAAGATTCTAGCCATAAAATTCATAAGACTCTATATGAATCTACATGCCTTATCATTTCATAAAATAAAATTATTTTGAACTATTTAGCTAGTATTTAAGAATGAAGTCACAAAAAATAGTCAATGAGTTAAAATAGTGATATCATATATATTTTTGAATACTCAACGATGAGATTTATTTGATGTTGGTAGTATTTGATCGTTATAACTGTATTTATTTGGTACATAAACTCTTCGACTTTACGATACAATACTATAAACCAAAAAGTGATTCTATTTGGTCATTTATAACTATATTTATTTGATACAGAAACTCTCTAATTTTATGATACAATTCTATGAACAAAAAAGTTGATTCTACCTAAACTCTCAAGTTCAACAAGCTTGCAAGCCAGCACATTCGCAGTTCAATAAATGACATGGATGAATAACCAGATTGTACGCAAAAATCTTGAAGGAAACTGTTAATGAAATTGGTTTGTTCTTGTTTATGGAAGTCTAATTTACATAATAATGAATCATACAAAACATATAAATATATTATTCTTTTTGTTCCTACAGGAGTTACAAGAAATTAGCTGCAATGAACAATTGTCTCACAACCTAACAAAAAAGGTAACTGATGATCATGCAGAAAACTATTGCAAATTAAACCTTAGTTACTTAATTCATTAATGATAATTCCAAAAGAGCAACTCACTTGTTCAAATTTAAAAGTAGGAGAGATGAAGTATTTGGATTCGTCATATTCTCCAACTGGTATATCAAGTGGACCTCTAGAATATGACCCATCCTGCAAGTCAAGACAGTGAGAACTAAGCTTTAAGTTCATAGGGTACAAGACTATATGAACACTAGCAACTTCATTTATGTATTCCCAACAATAATAAACAGATTTGATAAGAGAGGAAAACAAATTTAAGAGAGAGTACACTAGAAGAGGTCTCCAAAGGTTTATATGCTAAAGCAAATGTTATATGACTTGCTTTTTGGCATCATGTATTCATGTGAAATTAGCAGCAATTTAATTATTCACAGTAAACTGCTTTGAGACAGTTATTTTGAACTCATGTTTTACACATCTACTAAGTCTAAAGTTTCTGATAATGATGATAAGACAAAAGAACTATAAAACCAGCCGATATGTTTTCAGAAGCCAATAAATAAGCCCGCACTCCTAAAAAGAAAGTCTATGGAAGTATAAGTTCTCCTAACAAATTTAACAGGGAATGGAAAACTGCAACAAGAAAGAAAAGACTATGCAGCACCAAAAGGTTCCACCAAGAAAGTTATCCTCAAATTTTATGTCCAGTAAAGAATAAGTAAGAAAGCATGTAATGATAAAAGTTGATGACTATGAAGCGACGAATATCCGCGATGAACAGTTGGACCTTAAGATAAAATAAGGACTGTGTCAGTACTGCATTTCACAATTCACACGCTCCCTGCTCATGTAACTCACTACCTACACATTTTTATGTATTACTCTCATACCTTGAATGTTCACATATATTCCATTTCTAAGTTGTATTACATTTCTTGATATTATACCAACAGTTTCAATAAGTCCTGCCAAAATCATTATGCATTTGTAACCGAAAAGAAATCATTGTATATTAGTTTCACATAATTGGATTTTCTGAAAAGAATGCTTCCTCAATAAGGGCTTAATAAAAAATGATAAGGCAATATGTCTTAAGAAAAAGATTCTGAAATCACAAAATAACAACAAGGAACGAAGAAGAAATTACTAGAGAAATTTGTTACCCCATATAAATCCTATGATTCAAATAAGATATCACAACAAAAATGTCAGGGAATACACAAAAGTGTAATCGGAAATAGAATAATCATTTTATGAGTGCAGTTATTACTTTACATTTCAGTAAAAATTGCAGCCTAAGAAGATAAGATGTCAAGTCTGAAACCTCAAAATATGGTGATGCAGATATCCCATAAAGGAAAGGGGAAAAAAGGGAAAGAAAGGTCATGAATCGTAAAAATTCAAGTTAAAACAGAAATCTACCTCAAAGAAAATAAGACCTGGCTCCACGCCAATTAAGTCTTCCTCCAGTATATCACTTTTTGACAAGTCAAAAGACTCATAACTAGGCAAATCACGATCTGGAACGTGAAAAGTCTCTGCATAGTGCTCATGATTGTCACTGCTACTATCACTTGGTCGATTTTTATGTGTCTCTCCAAAAGGGTTCAAAGCCACCCAGTTTGTCTTCCTCTGGATTCGAGGATCAAGGCCCTCGCGTGATACCTTCTCAACACGCGAAAGTGTATAGCAATCATAAAGATTTTCATTCTTGTTGCTTAAGCTAATTGGCTCAATTTCAGCTGTGAATGGTGAAAAAACTGCACCCACACCTTTCCATATACCACTAATGCAACTGGCAAAAGTATTCCACACTGGTTTGATAACAGGTTCCTAGAAGATAAAGCACAAAGGAATTAACCATACAGGCACCGAGAATTTTCTATATAACAATGTATTAAACTTGCAGAACTTTTTCTTGTCTTTAGATAATTTTATGAAAGAAATAATAACCGACTGAACTAATAGATAATTTTATCAAAGAAATTGCAGATAAAATTAATATGGCCACAATATACCATGCAAAACTAAAATGTTCACTTGGAGACTGTACAAAACCAATTCGATGAAATGACTGAACGAGACATCATCATTTTGACGCTGAAAACTCTCAATTAAGACATAAAATTTCCAGTGGGAAGCTAATTTAGCAGAAGCAAACGATCCATAGTGAACATTCATAGTCGTTTTATTAGGTACTCCGCAGGAATTCAAACGGTATCACGACAGAAGAGCTCGGTCACCTGCGTCTGGAGCACGGTCTCGACCTCTATGAGCATGGCGCTGGACACCAGAACCCTCGCGTCCGCGTTCCGCCTCCCTCCGGAGGTTCTCCTCCCTCGGCGCCTCCGTTGGCGGCTTTCCCGGGGGCCCTTCCCCTCATCCCGCGCCTTGGAGGTGGCGAGGTCGTTGTCGACGCTCCAAACATTCTCCTTCCTTTTGGCACGGACAGCCGGTTCATCGACTAGCCGCCGAGAGGTTACCGCAAGCGTCGAGGCAGTAGGATTGCATGCTGACGGTGCGGGTCATGTGCGAGCGAGAGAGGAGAGAGGGGGCGACGAGAGTGTAACGACGATGCACACCTCAATTTTTGGCGGGTGTTTATGCGGTGACACGGTACACCTTATCTACCACTAGCTAAATGCCACGTGACAAATCTACAATAATTTTAATTAGTTTTAGGTATTCTTTTTTTTTCAATTTATATATGTTTGCCATACGGTCGAAAATGTAATATATAATATGTAAAACAAAAGTAAATGAAAAAATGCAAGAGCTCATACAATATTTTTTTCCGGGATTTCAATTTCAAATGTTAATATAGTGGGTGTGTTTTGTGTATATATTGGAACTGTTTAAACTTTCAAGTTATTAAAAAAATTATTGAACCCAGAATTGCTCGTAATTCTAATTAAAATAATAATAATTTAAAAAAAAATGAAAAATGTGTTTAATTTTAATTGCACTGTACTCCAAAAAAGGCTCAATGCTCGCAGACAACCGCAGCCCATTTAAAGCCTATATTTGCACTAATTTTCCCACCAACCATCGCATGGGCCCATTTTTCCAGGTCCACCGAGGCGGAGGTCACGTCATCACTCGTCTCGGCGATCCCGGAACAAGCAATCCAACCGGTCGCCACCATTCGAAACGCGCCACGCGTCACGCTGACGAGCGCACACGTCTCTCGTGAGGTCACCACCGGTGAACCGCTCCACCTTCGCGTCACCGGATCTTTTTTATTATAAGCTTACGACTCAACCAATAGAGATGGATCCCGTTTCTTGTTCCCCACGCCATCTCCGTCCGCCCCGATATTTACAAGGATGCCCCTCATCTTAACACCCATCACTTCCTCCTCCGCCGCTTCCATCGTCGTCCTCGCTTCCCATTTCCCCAAATTCCCCGTAAAGCCCTCGTCCTTCCCCCTTAATTCCAAGCTCCCCTTCTCCTCCTCCTCCTCCTCCTCCTCTCTCCTCTTCTCGTCTCCGTCGCCGGGCGTCCGGCCGATGAGTTGGCTCGGAAAGCTCGGGTTGGGGCTTGGCGGCCGAGCGGCGACGGAGGCGTCGTCGGCGATCGCGCAGGGGCCCGACGATGACCTGCCGGCGCCGGGGCAGGAGTTCGCGCAGTTCGGGGCCGGGTGCTTCTGGGGCGTCGAGCTCTCGTTCCAGCGAGTGCCCGGCGTGACCCGGACCGAGGTCGGGTACACACAGGGGAACATCCACGAGCCCACCTACGANGCGTGCAGTACGACCCCCGAGCGTGCAAGTTCGGCGACCTGCTGGACGTCTTCTGGTCGCGCCATGATCCTACGACGCTGAATCGTCAGGTGAATCACCTCCTCTCGGTCTTTTTTTGTAAGAATGTCTATTCAATCGCCAGGTGCCACAAAATTCGATCTGTATTCACTTGATGCGGATTCCTCGGCATTAGTGATGGGTTAAGTGTTCGGTGGTGGGTGCCTAATTAGGAGTTTTAGACAGTACAAATTATGTGTGGAAAGCTAAGTCGGAGCTTCTGCCTCCAATTTGGCAATACAATGCAAAACGATGCCTTTACTAAGAAGGACTTGTTGGTTAACCTGCTACCCACAGATGCGTTTGTAGTTTTCTAAGTGCAAGCTTAAGATTGGAGTATTATTGGTTCTATATCGTTGTAATTTTAGAGCAAAGGCTCGAACCTAAGAAGTTGATAGTTCTGAAGGTATATATCGTTCAATCTTGATAAGAAAATATGGGTTATTAGATCTAACGATAATTTTGCATCTAAAAATGAAGACGTGATCTGTGCATTAAACCCTTTTTGAAGTGTATGCATCAATGTGATGGCTTTACAATATTCATAATATTGGAATAGTTAGAATGTTAATTGCAGAATGCATTATGTCTGATTTATCTGATATCTACCTGAAGGGGTTGTGCTACATACCAACAGAACCTAACATGAATTTTGTATTCAACTTCATGCTGCATCCTACATATGACCATGGTTTGATATTTATCTAACAAAGAATGAAATTTATGAGGCCAAAGTGGGAAAATCATTCTATAGGATTTATGTTTGACAAGAATCAAAATGGGTTATTGAATGCATGGTAGTGCATAAGCTGCTTGTTATTCTTGTCATGGCCTTCTGTAGGGTTGAGAAAGATGCTAAGTTAACTGAACTTCTAGGTTAGGTCTAGATGTCCTTTAGGAACTCATTTGATCCATGAAATTAATTTACCTCTAAAAGGATGATTTGCACGAATTTAAGTCACATTGATAAGATTCTCGAAGATGTTGGCTTCATATATTGTGTTCATTGACTAATTTGACCAGTTATACGACCATATGTAATACTGTATTTGATTTAGGCTAAGATTCTTGATAATCCTAAGAGTAATCTATTCTAGTCGACTTGCTTTAAGATCCTAGTTTCATCATAGATAACTTTTTTTGAAGGATAACTCATATACACTGGGTAATATTTCCTCGAAAGAAAAAAGAATACAGATTTATAGGAAATAAGTCAATGAATTGTTAAAAAAAAAGACTTATAAGAAAGACAAACTCATGAATCTAAAAAAGATTTCAAACTTTTCAATGTAAATTTTTCAATACAAAAGGCAACAAATACAATTAATCAATTAATCAGATGTCAAAAGTTTAATATCATATGCAGTCAGATAAATGCTGATTAGTGTGTCTTTGAAAATCCAAGTATTTCCAGTAACCTAATGTTCATGCATTAACCAAGTCTACCAGTCTTTTTTTCATGAAGTCTACTAGTCTAATTCCTACAGACGCATGCTTTTAAGTTTCTTTAGATTGTTTGAGAAACAGAGCACTTAAAACTGGTGGTGAATACATCATATTGTATGAAGGAACACTGAATAATTTTTTATAATCCTAATTTTGCAATGGCGTCATATGATCCATGTAGCCGACCTCACCTAGTGGGATAAGGCTTTGTTGTTATTGTTGTTTGTGAAAGAGAGAAAGAATCATGGAGAAGGATTTGAAAGGAAAGGTATTCACTTGACAACGCCTTTACCTTACCACAAAATTGACAAAGTATGTGACTGAAAAGAATTCGAAAGGAAGGGGATTCACTTGTGTCTTTTCCTTGCTACCAATCGACTAAGAATATCGCTGCAAGATCTGGCTTGCAAATATAAGTTTATGTTCCAGTGGTGAAAAAGGAGAATTGTGGAAACTTTTGGATAACTATGTTATGGTGGGTCGGGATTTTTCGGTAAAAGATATATATAATGCCTTTTTTTTGCAATCTCAGGCATCATGTTTCGATTAAGTCATGATAAGTCAATCATGGGTCATGGTACTTCTAAAATTTGTAGAAAGTGAACCAACACACACCTTTAGTATGAAAAATGACAAATCAAGTTCCGGTCAATTAATCATGATGAGGAAAAAAAATCTTCTATAAGCACTCAATAACACATCTTCTATATGTATCATTCGGTACAATGGTTACTCGCCTGCTATAGGTGTTTTTTCCTTTAATTTTTTGAAAAAAAAATGGCTGCCAAGTGGGTAGTCATCCATAATATTATTAGTTTAGAATCGATTGCATGAAATTATAAAATCAAGTATTGCACGAAACCTCTCAAAAAAAAAGGTAATGCACAAGGTACAAGGTCCAAGGCCACAAAGCAGTGAGTCTGCGATGCAAAATGCCAAACTTTAACTTTTTATCTTGTTTTTAAAATTGCCACTTATTGTAGGGTATCAAATGTTTGATGTGATACAGGTCCAATGATAGAGTCAGTTATTTTTCATAAGTAGATTTCTCCGGTATGAAATATTTTTGACGTAATGCAACGTATGTTATCACAAAGGCAATAGATAAGTATTGTAGTGAATTTAGAACCCTATCTTCTAGAGTCTTAATTGCACACGCTTGATTGTAGTGAGACTGCAGAATATGTTGAATATGCTGCATAAACCAGGAATGAACTTTGTTGTAATCACTTGGTCATTGTTTGCACTGTATGTATTACGTGAATTGGCTATTTTTGTTTGTGGGCGGTTAAGGATTATTGTCTCGTTGTTTTACTTAAGATTGTTGAGACCTCTTTAAAGCTCCAGATTGCTAATCTAATCACTCATATACTAAATCTTGAGAAGGCCATTGCTGGGAAGTAACTGACAATTATTGTCATTCTTCATTTCTTCATCCCAGAAATCCACATGCCTAAGTTGGGAATTGTCAGTTTAACACACTTAATGCCAAATTGATGTGTGAATTTTCATGCTTACTCCAGCATTTCCTCTTAAGTATGTTTTTCATGCTCCTCACTGAAATAGAATCCTTGTTTCTTTTTTTTTTTTTTGAAGAGAGAATCCTTGTTTCTATATTGAAGATTTCGTGAATGGATCTCTTGGAATTCAACCAATATTCTATTTGTAGAATCATATTTTCTAGAATTAATATGTGAAGCTGTTGAATTCTGAACGTCTGCCTTCCAAAACTTTGGGCAGGGGAATGATGTCGGAAACCAATACCGCTCTGGGATATATTTCTACACGCCGGAGCAGGAAGAAGCTGCTAAGGAATCTCTGGAGAGGCACCAGAAAGCCTTGAACAGGAAGATTGTGACAGAAATCCTTCCAGCGAAAAAGTTCTACAGGGCAGAGGAGTACCACCAGCAGTATCTTGAAAAAGGTGGACGCTTTGGATTCAAACAGTCTGCAGCTAAAGGTTGCAACGACCCTATCCGCTGCTATGGCTAAGAACTTTACAATAATAGCATAATGGTCTTACATTCCCATGTAGGTGGATCTCTGAGGATATTTATATAGGGATGAGTCTGGGATATCTAGATGGAGTCCCAATTTGTAGTATATCTTGATTAAGAAGGCTTTACAAATTTCATCACAACTCTACTGTTCAGTTCTGTGTGTTCATCATTGTATGTTAATATGCTATGATGTCCCAATAATCACATATAAGCATAGAAGCTCTTTCCTTTCCCTTCCAATAAACAGATAAAAGTAAAAATTGTCATCTTATTTAGTTAACTAGTTTGACAAGGGGAAACGATATACTTCTAAAGGCAATCTTGGTTGGTTCACGGATAGTGGAGTTGGATTCGGACGATTAGTTTGACGTCATCATTATTGGAAGACTAATGGTCTCTAGTTGTAAATTGCAAATCTTCTCTTCCCTTTGTGTGGAAAGATTTTCATCCATATAAACCCCCGCATGGAATCGATTTTGGATTCTGTGCCTAAATTTTGTTGGTCATTTTGGACATCACAGTGATGAGAGTTTTCTTCCTCTGTGATCTAATGTTTTGTTCATCCTGATAGTGGAAAAGAAGTTCTAGCAATAACTGCAATTAAGCTGGTCAAACTCTCGAGTTAATTTTTAAGAGTTTACGAGTTTAGATAGGTAAAATGAATTAAATTAATTTAAAATTTTATAGAGACATAAACTCTAAGATTTTAGTCATGAAACTCATATGATTCTATACGAATCTACACGAGTCTTTTTAAAATTTTAATTATATAAAATAACTTTTATGAATAAATTTTTAAAAAGAGAATAGTCGATGAACCAAAATAATGATGCTTATAATTTTTTATGCCTAATAAAAAAATTTACTTGATGATTATAACATATTACTTATTTTATAGTCATATTTTTTAGGTATATAAACTCTTCGATTTTACAATACAATTTTATGATACGATTTTATGAGTCAAAAAATAATTCTACCTAAACTCTAGATTTCGACAAGCTTAATTGCAATTAAGCATTGTCATGTGACATTTTTTTGTGTTATTCAGTTCTAACTAATTCAAATCTTAAACTTTGATCACATGATCTCTTTAAGGTAGTTAAAGATACTCATCACCATTTCAATCAACATTATTTGAATGAATATGTTATGTGTATTTATATGGAATTCGACCTTTGCTAGCATTGAGCATATAAATCAAGAGTTATCGAATTTGACTTTTCGATTCTTTTAAGCGAATATTGTAACTTTGAACCACTCTATTTATATCTAGGTGACCTTTCTTTTTCTCATATAGGTCATTAGCAAAGACAATCTAGGAAAACAACATTTTCAAGTATCTGTTATGAAGTGTCTCTCAATATATTTTTCTTTTTCTCGAATGTAGTTAGATCTACTGTCAGTGATAACACATCCCATCCCGGACTCGGAGGATGTAGATTGCAGAATCTCTATCCTTTTCCTATTCTTCTTTATAGTGGTATCTGGATGGCAGGCTCAAGTACAAGGGTAAGCACAACTGTTCAACAATCTAAACAAGTGTGTTAGGTCATCTGTACAGTAACTAGTATGATATACGTCTCATTGTCAATGTTGTTTTATGGATGGATGATATTGAATCCATTGGCAACTTTTGGATGATTATTCACTTCGTCCAAAGTATTCCTTTTAGAAAAAAAAGAAGAGATTAATTAACAATTTTGCTAAATAGGACCATCAACGCTAAGATCAAAAATTAAAATTTAATTTAAAAATTAAATTTGATCTCGAATCATCAAAATTTCAATTAAGAGGTTTCCTTAATAAAATTGATTAGTAGGATTCTGAGTAAGAATATAATAGTTATGACTTAATTGATACAAATTGAAATTCAAAGTAAAGAAATGCGAAGCCTTTCTCAATTAATTAGTTCATTATTTGACATATAATCATCTTCTTTATTTTAATTTCTTTTTCATTATTTGACATATATATATTTCATTAGCAAAAAAAGCTACTTTAATAATTGAGCTAAAGGTTCGTTCCCCTTGTGCTAGCAACTACACAGCTTGCACGGGGGGTCGCTCTGCTTTGCCTGTGGTCACAAAGTGACTGTTGTTATCGTCATCTTACTCATTTTCTTGCATGTCTTCCACTTTGTCCACACGTTTTCTCTGAATAATGCATGCATGAGAAGACTACCTTTTGCTTTTCTCTCTCCTTTTTTCAGTTTTATTTCTTTTCACACTTTTTATGTAGTTAGATGTCGATAATTGATGATCAATGATCTTTCAACAATACGAAGTTTTTTTTTATGTAATAATGGTTTTATCCCGGAAATTTAAGTGACATCGGATTTTTTTAGATTAGCGTATTGGCATGATATAAAAATTAAATAAAATGAGTATATAAATTTTATTAATCATAACTCGAATCCGAGTTTTTTTTATACATGAATTCGCAATTAACTTATCGCAATTGTGTGTAGATTGAATTAGATGATTCCTACAACTCATTTATCATTTTCTTTTAAAATAAATGAACTAGTATTTTCAGATTCGTTGCGAGTTGGCTTTCTACACTCAAGAAGGCTTATTGGCTGGTCATTGTCGAATTTGGTGGTATCCTTTAATCCCTTTTACGTGCATACATAAACAGGATTAGGTACGACTAAGAGATAAACTAAATAAGAGAAAAGTAACCCCACCAAAATAAAATAAGATATTTGCAACCTTTGGAAATAAATGATTAACCTCTAACTTTCATGGTTACATATGCAAACAATATATCATAAGGGGTCCGAATTTATATCTTTTTCATTAATGCTTTTCTTGAACAAATTAGTTTCACAATATGATACTTCAAGGTCAAATATATCTCAGTTATACAAAAAAAAAACCGGCTGAATTAAATATATGAGCCACTCCCTAAAGATATTTAAAATTTTAATTTGGCTCAATTGCTTACAAACTAAATTAAAGATTGTTAGTACCCAAGTTCAAATCATGGAATCACCAATTTGATCAATATTTATTTATTTTTGTTTGTGTCTGAACTTTAAATTAGTCAAGCGTTGGTGCTCTTGATACTGACGGGTCTAGACTTAAAAAAATATTAAGAGTTAGCAAATATCCTGGAGTGGAAGACGTGTTAATCTTGACCATTTATCGATTTGATTAGAAAGGATGAATGTGAAAAATATAGCATATTATCACTCAAATAAAAATTTAAATTGTTATATTTTTATGAGCAACTCAAATGATCATATTTGAATCATCAAATAATTTTATATTTATAGCAAGCAGAGGCGGACCCACATATACTCCGGTGTCCCCTCTCCTCCAACTTTTCGGTATATAAAATATATATATGCGTATATACTAGTAGTTATAGTCAATAAATAAAATAAATATTAATAAATTATTATAATTATTTAACTAACATAGTAGATAGGTCGGTATATATATGCATATATACTAGTAGATAGGTCTAAGGTTCAAATCTTGATCCTTTTCATTTATTTTGTAATTTCTTATTATATATTTTGCCTCCTCCTAACTTTTTGACCCTCCTATTTTTTTTTTTGGGTCCATCCCTGATAGCAAGTTCAAATAAGTTGATATAATATTATCAGATAATGTAGAAAGATTATTTTTATAAAATATGTCTCGTATTAATTTTGCACATCAAGATAACTCCAAATAAATTATAGTTTATATTATTAAAAAAGAAATAAAACAAAGCCCTCAACATTCTTGAAAGAAGTGGAACTTAATTGTGACCTCACTGTATAACATTTGTGTTATTTTTTCATTATTACATTTTTATTTGATTGTTTATTGCAACGTTCTCTTTGTGTTGTAACTTTCCTGTTATATTTAAACTATTAATTTTGTTTGCTTGTTTTTTTTTTTTTTGCAACTTGTCAGAATAAAAAAAAAGAGAGGACTGAAAGCATAACCATATCCTATTGTTCCATCATGTTCCTCCCCCTTGCCCCATCACATTATGCATCATCTTGTTCAGTGGGATGCCAACCTCACTTTTCTGACTCCCGAGCATATAT
>LTAE01009389.1:12296-23428 GCA_001647135.1 Pontederia paniculata
TTCCGTCAGAATTTTCGGTAAGAAAATTGAAGTTTTCTTGTAGTGACCCTCCCACACACCAAAAAAAAAAGATACTAGCATTAGGATTCCAATCATACTTATATTACAGTAATATGAGATCTTTCTATTTTTGTTTGGATTTCAAATTAATTGTTTCCTTACGGGAGCATTCTTCCTCCCTTTAATATTTGCTGTTGCTGTAAACAATCAGAGAGGAAACTTATGCATTAACACACATATCCATGGCTGTTGCTGCTGCTGCTGCTGGTAATTCAACACACGCCCGTTTTGTTCAACCTTATCGACCATTCCGCAGGAAGTCACCTTCCCTTCTCTTCCAGTATGCCCCTGTCGCGTGCGCCTCCCACCATGATCTCGTTCTCAGGACACACAGAACACCATACCTAATTCCGCTGACGTCCAGTGTAAGCAAGTCATGGGTGAGTACGTGTTGCATAACTTTACGTTCCTTCCCTCCACCATCTACGTTTCATATGGTTCTACATGTTCCAGAAGACTGGGTCTGAGGGCAATGATGAAGCAGAACCATGGAAGCAACAGTCGAGAAAGTTACAGGATCATGCTCGAATCAGATGCAATCATCTGCTCCTGGAGTCGTCGGGTTTTTCAAGTGGGCACTCAAGTCTGTATACTCTTGTCCACAACCTGCAGAAGGTATATAATACTGTCAAAATTCTTCTGTTCTTTTATTTCGTATATATACACAATAGAATGATTTATCTTTTCTGAGTTCAAATTCTTTTCCCTGCAGGTAAAATGCAGAAGTCGCTGCATGAACTGTTAGTGGAGCATGATTTGCCAACAGCTCTGTTCCCCCAGGATGCCGCGGACTACGAGTTCGATGAAGCGACAAGGAAGCTTACGGTCATTGTTGCAGCGCCTACGTGCGACGGCGAGTTCGAAGTTTCGTCGGAGTCTGCGGCGCCGCTAAGTTTTTCCGCCACCGTGACGGGGCGTTTGGAGAAGGGAAAACTCGCCGACGTCGAGGGGATCAAGACGAAGGTGATGCGTTGGACGAACGTGACTTCCATCTCCGCTGTGGATGCAAAGGTCCACTTTGGCACCGGAAGCGACGCTGAAGAAGCGGAGGCATGGACTTGTTAGATAGGCAAAGTTCAGATTTGGCGCGGAAGATGGACAATTTAAATGTTATTTCTTGCCGGTGTTATTTCCACCTTCCGCTAACTACCCTGAAATTTTAAATTAGACATTAATTATAAAAAAGAACATAAATGATCTAATCTTTTTTCGTTTGGAAAATTTGATTTAGACGTCTGTCTTTTTATTTATTCAATTTATTAAATGATTATTTTACCTTGATAACTAAAATAACTTATGGAGAGCTCACCAAGTTGCGGATCGCACTTGAGGGTGAGCTCTTTGTGTGCACGGGTTGAGCTCGCACTCGCCTTGCACTTAGGTGAGCTCCCCCATAGCTTGCCTGCACATAGATGAGCTCCCCGATGTGATGCGCGATGCGAGCTCCCCAAAGCTCACTCTGCATTCCCCTCGCATGTGAGGCGAGCTTCGAGGAGCTCGCTTCGCCCGAGCTCACCTGCGTGTGCAAGTCGGAGATGCCTAAACTCGTCGACGTAATTGCTTGTCTATGAGAGAAAAGGAGAGAAATTTTTTTATTTTTTTATTTTCAAGTGTAAAATTATATTTAATAAATAAAAAATAAACTTAATGATGAATTAAATAATGAATGCAATGATATGTCTGATGAAAAAAAATAGATCTATATTTAAGAAAGATTTAATGAAATAATATAATATGTATATTCCGTAGAGATATAGTGTTATTGTTATGCATTGGCTCAAGTTACAACTGGTAAGTGCCAGTCCCGCGCGTTTGGTGTTGCTGAAGTTACAGCTGGTAAGTGCCAGTCCCGCGCGTTTGGTGTTGCTGTGCAACACTTGCTTTGGATAAAGCACAACTCGCTTTCTCTTATTTTTGCTTGCTTTTTTTAAAAATTTGCTGTATTTAAAAGTCAACTGTGTGCTTTTTCTGCAAATCATCAAGGATGTATTTGGGAAAGTTGTTTAACATAAATAAAGGCAGTTGTACACTGCTTTGGGAAAAGGAGATTTTCCTATATGTGAGAAAAAACTCCAAAATAGACTGACTGCGTTTGGTGTTGCGGTGAGAATGGAGCTTTCTCTATAGCATCACTTGCTTCTTGCTAGTTCTTTATTTGGTGAAA
This sequence comes from Pontederia paniculata, assembly GCA_001647135.1. Lineage (NCBI taxonomy): Eukaryota > Viridiplantae > Streptophyta > Magnoliopsida > Commelinales > Pontederiaceae > Pontederia > Pontederia paniculata. The sequence continues at coordinate 14,521 of LTAE01009389.1, forward strand.
AAAATTGAAACTGCTTTCTCTTGAAAATAGATGTAATCCATAGCACCCATCAGCTAGTTTTATTAAGAGCAAGCTGCACTGAACAACTTCCCCAAATGCAGCCACTGATGCATTTGGTAGTGCTGTGGAACTAGTGCTTTGACGAAAGCTGAACTTGCTTTTTTTTTATACGTGTGTTTAGTGAAAATTTTTATAGCTGCTTTTTGTAAAATTGACTGTTGTTGACAATCATTTTTGTGCTTTTTTTCATAGTAAGAAAACCTTCCTTTTCCCCACAGCATTTAACAACTATCTTTTTATATAGCTAGTTATGGTAAAAAGCTTTACCAAAAGCAGCCACTAGCTGCGTTTGGTGTTGCTGTGAGAATGAAGCTTTCTCTACAACATTATTTGCTTCTTCTTAGTTCTTTGTTTGGTAAAAAAAAATTGAGACTGCTTTTTCTTGAAAATAGCTGTAACAATTTTTGTGCTTTTTTGTAAAGAAGTAAAATTCTCCTTTCCTCTACAGCAGTCAATAGCTAGCTTTATTAAGAGCAAGCTTTCTCAAATAACTTCCCCAAACGCAATAACTATCTGTGAGAAAAAACACAAAAATAGTTGTGTCATAAAAAAATTCACCAAACACCGGAATAACACAAAGCAAGTTGTGCTATAAAAAAAACTCTGATCCTACAACTGCACCAAACTAGTATTTGTTTAAAGTAAGGTTTGAAAAAAAAACTTCGCCAAACATAGCCTATGTCAAATGAGAAACTCTCTTCCATTATATATGGTCAAATTTACAACTACAATTATTTCATAAGTTACGAATTATATACCCGATAAAAATGAATCGAAGTATTCAAGTATTCATTTTTCCTTCTCTCAACTAATATTGGGACAAAATTAGAAGAGCGTGTTTTGATCCCAAATCCAACATTAAGAAACATATACATTTTCTTAAAAAAAATATTAAAAAATGAAAAAAATAATTCGAATGAGTTTGTTCAAGTACTTAAAAAAACTAGATCATCTACCATATAGCACTTGCAGAATATTTACTTAAAATGATACAAAGAGCATTAAGAGAAATTAATATTTATAAGAAATTTTTGCATTTTTAGCTATAAAATTTAGATTTACTTTCAAATATACTTTAAACAGTTGAGAATAATATACTAATACCGTCATATTGCTATTTTTAATATATCTATTTAAAATTTAGATTTCCAAAATTTAGGCATGACTATAAGATGTTTAAATTTTATATTCAGGGGTTTGTAACATATACATATATGTAATTTTATCGGCATTTATAGTTTTTTTGTATTTGACTTAATATCGTTTGCATATCTACATGTAGGATCCATGGGTAATCACTATTTTTTCCAGAATTAATTGATAAATTTAGGTCAGATGTCGACTTTCACGAATTACACACACATTTATATATATATATATATATATAACATGTAATGATCCAAATTATTAACCTTAATAAAAACAAATCAACATCATAATTATTTTAATATTAAATATAATTAAGTTTGGTTGACAGAGATAATTAACGAGTCTGTGTTCTAGATTGAGGGACAAAAGAGCTAGTACTCCCGAGTTCGAGCCCCGAAGTCATCGATTTGGCCATAGTTTATCATTATCGCGCGCGCCCTAGCGCCAAATTAGTCGGGTGTAGCCCATATTATCGGTGGGTCTCACAACCGTGAAGAAAAAAAAGTATTAAATAAGTTCATAATTATTTTAAATATTTTTTTTATTTAAAATACTACTGAAATTATTTTAATTTTAATTTTAATTTTTTAACATTATAAAAAACCTCTACAGTATATCAATTTTAAATGTGATTGAATTGGATTTAACTTTTATTTTTTTGGGCCTGCTGCTCAAATAAAATCACGGGGTAATATCGTCATAGGACCAGAGCCCTATAAAAAAGGCTCTCAGGTTTTACAATAGAAACCCTAGCGCGCCGCTGAGCTCCCATCTCTTCTTCCTCTGCCGCAGGTATCGATTCGAGTTCTCTTTACCTTCTCCTCTTATTCGAAATCGAGCCTTCTTAGGTTTGGATTGTTGTTCTACATCGCGCGTGACGGTGATCTCATTAATCTGTCTTTACACATCGAATTCGTGTGTATTTTTCTTCTATTTCGCCTTCTTGCTCGGCGCCGATACTATTTTTTTTATCTTTTCGGTTTGTTTATGATGGTTTTCCTTTTCTTGCATCTTTCTTACGCAGATGAGATGCTGAATAGTTTATATACAAATCAGGTCTCGTTAGGCAGTATGCTTTGTGTTTCAGTAATTTTAGTATAATCTTAAGCAAAAAATGTGTATGAGTTAACTAGATAACATAAACGATGTGTTTGTTCAGCATGCAAATTTATGTTCTGTGGTTATCCTTCTTGTTGCCTTGTTATCTAGAACATGCATTGTCAATGTACTTTCTTTTTTGTTCAAAGAATTTAATTTTTGGTCTGAGTAGTTATTTTTACAAATTTTACACAATAAAACATCTACTTTTGTAGGTAAATTCTTGAGATAATCAAGATGTTTACTGCAAGGAAGAAGATCCAAAAGGAAAAGGATGTTGAGCCATCTGAATTTGAGGAGAGCGTTGCTCAGGTTGGTTATTTCAAATTGATCAGACTGCTTTCACTTCAATATAGGTGAGATTTTATCAGTATTTTTGGTTTATTGCAGGCCTTGTTCGATTTGGAGAATGGGAACCAGGACTTGAAGAGTGAGCTGAAGGATCTTTACATCAACTCAGCAGCGTATAGTGCCAATTTATTTCAAATTTAATTACCCAGTATTTTTTTTCTTTTTGCTGAGTCATCTTTCCACTTCTGCAGGCAAATGGATATTGCTAACAACAGGAAAGCTGTTGTTATTCACATTCCATTCAGACTACGCAAAGCTTTTAAGAAAATTCATGTGAGGCTAGTTAGGGAATTGGAGAAGAAATTCAGCGGAAAGGTAAGCTTCATGTTCTTATGATTTGTTTTTGTTGCATTTTTTATATTTTTAGGTTCTATATGCTCCTTTTGAAATTTTAAGATCCAGTAATTTTTTTTCTTGCTGATCTATTATTTAAACGGAACTTGATACCTAGACAATTTGCTTTAACAAATGTGTGGCCTCTTGTCAATCCTTTATATAAGTTGAGACTAACATTTTACTGTTATTTGCCATCAAACCTGTACTAAACATTATGTTTTCATCAACAAAGCTGTATTTTATTTCTACATTCATAGACCATTGAATTGCCAAAGATTTCATTCTCATGCTCCTGTATGAGGAAATAAGAAGTAGTTGATTCATGTGACACTGAATGGACTTGCTATATATCTATATTTTCTTCTCAAAGCTCTTTGGAAGTTGCAAGCTTCTGTTTCAGGCATATTTCTGTATTAGATACGGACAATTTGTGCCGACTAGATGATCTTTTGTATTCATTCTTTCGGTGTCTTATTCCTTGACTTTGCACTCTAGATGATCAAAATTATCAAAACAATTGTGCAAATTCGTTTATATTATCCTGTTTTTTAATATACTTCTGTTCTTGACTTAAATAAAATATTTCTCAACTCTGCATATATGTATCTTTATTATGCTTTTCTAGGATGTGGTTATAATTGCGTCTAGGAGGATTTTGAGGCCCCCAAAGAAGGGTTCTGCTGTTGTGCGCCCTCGCACTCGTACTCTCACTTCAGTTCATGAGGGTATTTTGGAGGATGTAGTTTACCCTGCTGAAATTGTTGGGAAGCGCATTAGATACCGTTTGGATGGCTCTAAGATTGTGAAGGTGAGAAACATTCGTTATTTATTGTGTATTTCCCATTTCTAAAATATTTGCTACATTTCATAATATGTAGAGCTACCAAACAAACAGTAAAAGTGACTGTTTTCTAGACATTAGTATAAATGTGTACTTGAGTTGCTATTTCCTGTGCTGCAATTGTTACGCAAACCTCATTATAACTATGTCACAATTCTTTAAACAGATTAGCTTTTAGCCTTATTTAATATATGATTGAGCTCTTATGTATATGATCAATGATATTTTGTGATTAAAGTCAACTCTCCCACGAGTTTTTTTAGATGCACTTTTGAATCATTGGGTCTTGCTAAAATTTCGGATTTGGTACAACATTGGCTATGAGGGTTCTTGGTTTTGAACGACTTCTAAAGTATTTACTATATTTCATATTATGGAAAAAAGAGTAAAATATAATGGTGTTAAAGTCATTAGTATGAATGCTCTACTTGGGTTGTCATCTATTTGCTCCAATGCTGCACTTTTTTATGTAAACTTTGTCACAACTACTTCAAAATTCTTTTAAAAGCTTCACTCTCAGCTTTATGTGATATAGGGTAGAGCCCTTATGGATGACTGACTATATCTTGTGATTAAAGACAAATTTTACACAAGTTCTTGAGAAAACACACATTTGAATCATTGGGCTTTACCTACTTTCTGAAACTTTCTATTTGGCACTGCATGGTAATGATGGCATGCATGTATTATATATATTGCAGTTCTTCGTTTTGATTCCATAAGTGTTGGTATGACCTTGTGCATTTTTCACAGATTTTCTTGGACCCAAAGGAGCGCAATAACACTGAGTACAAGCTTGAGACCTTCAGCGGTGTCTACCGGAAGCTTTGCGGGAAGGATATTGTGTTCGAGTACCCTGTTACTGAGAATGCATGAAGGCTCTCCTAGTCCCTTTTATCTTAAGCTGGGATAGACATTTTTCTAGGGGCATTTGTCTAGTTCTATCGTTCATGGTGATATTTGAACAATTACTGCATTTTGTGTTGTTTAGGTAACTTAAACATTTTTGTCTCGAATTGTACTCTGATAATGCACCATCACTCTAATGAGATCTTTAAAGTTTTTGATATCTATCCAACTCATCATAAATTTTCTGTCGTTTTCAGTCTCAAGTTCGTGCCTTTTGGTTTCTGTGAATGTCTTATATGCTTAAGCAGAGGACTTGTGTTGACGTTGATTGAGGTTTTAGATACTGTTTTTTTTCGCTGGTGTATGTTGCTCATATTCATGTTATTTTGGTTCCGTCTCATCCATTTGAAATCTCCTCAAGAAAAAGAGTAATCGTCTTACATATTTTAGTGTAAACATTTTTTGTACAATTTTCCCATGGAATAAAGCAACAAAATGCAAAGTACTGTTCTTTTTCTAACAAGTTACTGTTTTTTTCATTTTCAAAGGGCGTTAAACGGTTTAATAAAATTTGAAAGGTCAGCAAGTAGTTCGAAAGCTTATGTTCTTAATTACCTGATTAAATTATTTGAAACATATGAAAGATGGAAAGCTATGTGGACCCAAAATTGGATAACATTTTGTCGTCATTATAGGTGATATTACTCTGAATGATAATTAAGATGACGAGGTATATCAAACTTAAATTCCGAGCAGCTCCCTTAATTTGTGCTGTTCATCTCTCCGATTGTATTTATGAACAACCCTTTTTCTCATGTGTACTTGAAAGATATTTTTTTTTTTTAAATCAAAATCGAGATAAGTAGGTCTTTATATTAAGTGAACTATACTCATATAGAAGAAAAATCAAGGAACTAGGGCTTTCTTTTTTTTCTTTCCTTATACCAGATCATGAGTGATGAGTCTCCCTTTTTTTTAATAAAAAAGGGAGAAATTAAGATATAAAAAACTAATATATTAAAAAGATTTAGACATGCGGATTCGTAGTGGGACTGTGGGACTAAACTTTAATTGTTGATATTGGTTCTATAAAATAAATTTTGTGATACTATTAATATGAAATTTACAGTTGAATTATGACCATACGATAAATAATATTTACGAACTCATTTCATAATTTCTATTAGCAATTCAATTTATTAGTAACAACTATATTTTTTTCTTGGTAATTGTCTTTTGTATAGAACTTAGAGACTAGAGAAAAAAAATGGCTCCATGCCAATTGAATTAATAGTTGCGACGATAAGATTTAAGATTTTTGGTGCATTTTCATTTTTTAACAGATAGATTATCACTTTTTAAATAATCAATAATAGACTTTTTGATAAGTACCAATTTACAGTTTAAATTGTTGAAGATAAGACTACGAAATTAATCACATATTATTATAGATAAACATAACAACAAACAAAAAATTGAGTATGAATAAATAACGAATCTAGATGATCAACCGTTTATAAAATAATATAAAGAAAGTTAAATGATGAAATCATAACATATTATTTTCTTATAAGTTTTAGATATTTAACTAAATGAATAATTTATTTACATAAAAAAAATTATTTGAAACTTTAAGTAAATAAATAATTCTGTCACAATATATTTTAGCTGCACCTCATGGAGGCTATTTAAAAGACTAGGAAAATAACAATTTAGATTATCTAAAATTATCGATAATATATTGATCTTCAAAGAAATTTAAATAAATTAATCACTAAATTAAATAGATTATTATTAATAGTCATATATTTGAGTTGATAAATCATTATTCTTTAATATTTTTATACCATATTATTAAATTAATTAAATACTCATAATATTTTTTGGATGCTGTGTTGAACAATTATTAAGAAAAAAACATCCCCTCTCAGTTTGTTTGGATTTGTGATATTAAGAGAAATAAACTGAAAAATGGACGGGTGGAATAAGATAAATTATATTTGGATAAAAAAACCTATAGAAGTTATAAGGAGTTTGGAAGGGATGAGTCATACTTTCAAATTCTAAATTTTTTATTCTATCAAATGGGTGGAATTAATAAATATGATAGATTTTTTAGATAAAAATATTTTTTAAATTATTTTTATAATTTTTCTCTAATTCATTTGAATTTTTTTATATTAGGCTTGAATTCATTTGTTATTCTATCTTATTTTATAATTACTTTATAATCATATCTATTTAATTTATATCCATTCACATTTATTTTTTTCTCATGCTAATTTTTTATATAATGTTTTAGATATATTGAATATCGTCATAATTTTCTTTTCAATTAATTATTTTCTTATTCAATTAAGATAAATATTTTTTTATAATCATTTTTACTTTGGCATCGTAAGATATTATCACTTTAAACAATGCTCATATTGATTTAATGTCAATATTATTTTTCATTTTTTATATTTATCTTTTCTTCTATTTTTTTTCTCTTTATGTTTAAGAGAATAAAAATATTATGAAAGAGAAATATAAAATACATTAGAAAGGAAAAATATGAGAGATAAGAGAAAGAGAGGAAATATAATAGATAGATGAAGAAAGATGAGAAAAAAATATAAATGTCTAATGAAAAAAATAAGGGTCAGAAAGATATAAAGGGGACAACTAATTTTTATTTAAATTATCTAAATAGAACATAATTTAATTTAATTTATTAATCATCATAAATTTTTATCTCAATATAAGTTTATAATAATATACTAAACTCTATTCCCCAATCTTATAATACACCGTTTAATTTCCAAATAAAGCCTTCATAAACATGCTCGGTTGTGGTCGGGGCGTCGGGCTCAAGTGTTTTAACTACGAAGCGTACGCGAAGAGTTCCTTCCTCGTTCTTCTCCACCCAATTTTGATTCATTCAACAAACAAGAGAAGGGCGGCTCCACGATCTCCCACCAACGCGTTCCTCCCGTTTCCTCGTTCCCCGGCGATCTCGTCCCTCTCTCTTGCGCCGCCGCCGCCGAATTCGCAATGGCCATGTCGAGACTCCGCAGCCGCCGAGGCGATTTGCCACCGTCTCAAGATGTGCGATCTCCATCTCTCTGTTCCTTTCTCTTTTGATTCGTTTTGACCCGTCTCAACATTGCGATCTGTTTAACCTTTGCCTCGTTCTTGAATCGGAGAAACAAGAGTAAACTAAAAAGCATGCGGCGTTCGACATTTCACGGAATCAGTGGTGCATCATGATAGAACAGCGAGTTTGAAATTACTTAGTTGATGCAGATCACCTGGGAGATCAATTTTAGATGAGCTTGGATATTGACATTTGATGTTTCCTTTACGAGGAATCACTGTATTATCTTTTTGTTGGTTTCTTTAAGATTTGTATAATTTCTTTCTATTTTTACGCGAAAGGAATTTGCTTGTGCGTTGATGCGAACATTTGACAATTTCAGACTATAGATAAGTTGGAGAAGATGGTAAATGCTGGGATTCCTACGCAGCACAGCAGATGTACAAGTCGATGAGCGCCAGGTATCAGTGTCTCATACTTTGAGCTGTAATAGACGTTTTTAAGAACACCGGGTTAGACATGTTCTATTACAGTAGGTCTCGTTCCAGTGATTACTATTTCCGTAATTATTTTAAGTTAGAAATTTGCATCATCCTGGTGTGTTAATTGTTGTTTATGGCGTGTCTTGAATGGTGACACACATTAATAGCGTTCATATGGTTAATGGAGTTGCAAAGAAAATTGCATATCGTATCACTTATGAGTTATGATTGCTATCCGTTATGTTCCATGAACTATCTAGAATAGATACTTCATATTTATTCACAAGGACTTTGTGAAAACTTATGCTACATCTACTTTCAATGTTAGAACTTGCAGCATATCCACTGATTGACAAGTTCAGCATTTTTTACATCAACTTTTAAATTTATAAATCTATTGGCTGCTTCAGTTGTTTTGTGTGGAAGACGGCTGTTACCTTCAGCTGGCTTTGTTCTTTTAATTTTTGTTTCAAGCGACAATTCCCTTGTTCCTCCTTTTCTCTTTTATCTACTATTTACTAGTACTTGATTTGTGTTCATGCTGACAGTTACAAATTGCAACAGATATACAGCTACCGAGAAATATTCTGAAGCCTTGGATATCCTTCAGTCAGGTGCTCTAGTTCAGCTGCAACATGGACAGGTAACTAGTTTGATAAGTTT